>JACVVK020000248.1:0-12500 GCA_018292915.2 Batillaria attramentaria
GGTGCTGCCGTTCGGAACTAATGCGGGAGACACAGGGTCCAAGTCTGACTCGGGTTCAAGTCCTGCTGTTTCGCTCGATCCAAGTTTTGTTTTCTTTGGGGACACCTACAGCACGGTGTATGTAAGTAATCAACCTCCCTCTCTTACAAATTTATTATTATTATTATTATACAGTTCTTGTCACTGTTAATGTTGGTTAAAAACAATCTGATTAAAATAATCATGTGAAATGCAGTGGAACACAACAAAAGGAAAAAAAAAAACCACCTAAAAACATAGAAATAGTACGCTCTCTGTATCTTGAAACAAAAAGAATGCTTTTTGAAAGTAATTATTATTTTACCTTTGTCGTCTCGTACATTTGGCGGCGTTGAACCCTAAATAAGTAACTAACTAACTCATGCATTTGGTTTTGGTCTTGTGTAGTAAAAACATAGATCACACCCACATAACCAGGAAACAGTATCTGTCATCTCGCCGTAAGTGGTATGGTATGGTATGGTATGGTATGGTAGACTTCTCCTCGGCGCACATATCCATCTCTGCTGAAATGCTCACGGCGCTGCAGGGCTGGAGGACGAAGCAATGAAAGCCTGCTGCCGTTAAGCGCTACTTTGTGTGCAAACCTCCACCCTGCTATTCACTCTGGTGCGTGCGACAGTATTTCTGTTTACCACGCCACCGGCCACAGCCTACTCTTCTTCGAAAGATGAACGTGGGATTTTTAGCGTGCACACTTGATGTTTGTGCGTGCGTGTGTACACGAAGGCGAGACAGGCACCGCAAACGAGTCTGCACATGGATTAGACTCGATATGGGAAGGAAAAATCCCACATATTCCTGCCCACCGGGGACTCGAACCCGGCAGCTCAGGATCCGAAGTCGGATGCCTTAACCACTAGACCAAATCCCCTGCCCTCTAAGTGCATGCTTCGGCTAGATTTTCCTGTCTACTGGTTTTGAATCTGGTCGATTTAGTCGATGAACGGTTTGATCATTACCTGTCCGTGGGATTTGTGAAGAAATGAGTGGAAGGGGATATACTGACTGATTTAGATCTGTAAGTGGCTTCAGAGGAGCTATGTTGTGTTCGTGACAAGTACTATTCCGGAGACAAATTAACAGTTTTCACATTCAGAATCGTTTACGTAGGCTGCAGTCTATAGTTAACAAATATAGACAAACAAAACAAAACAAAACAACAAAGAAAGTAAAAACAAAAACAAAAAAGGGAAGTTAACAAACGAAATCGTTTAGGGCAAGTTTCTTGACTTTTTTTGTAGCTGTTAACTTCACCATTTATGCGAAATTTCAACCAAGACTGGAAAGAGACTACTGCCATAAGTTTGCGTAACTTTCTTTGTTTAAAAGTTTCTGTCTGTCTGTCTGTCTGTCTGTCTGTCTCTCTGTCTCTCTCTCTCTCTCTCTCTCTCTCTTCATTTTTAGGTGTCATTGTTGACGATCAGCTGAAATGGGAGGCCCAAATAAATGCACTGTGTAAAACTCTTTCGAAAAATGTATATTTACTTTCTCAGCTAAGGCACATAACTGATATCCATAGCCGAAAGCTGTTTTTTAACGCACATATAACCTCACATGTTACTTATGCCTCCACTGTTTGGGACGGGTGCAGCGATGTCCACATGGCCAGACTCAATTCGCTTTACAAGAGAGCTGTTAAAATGGTTCTTCCAGAACCTCTCCCAACTAGCGAAAAATTTAAAAAACTTAATCTTCTTAGCCTTGAACACCAGCTGACTTACAATAAGTGTGTATTCATACATAAAATCTTCAACGAGACAATGCCACCATATCTGGAAACTCTTTTTAATTTAAATCAGCAGCATGAGAGGACCTCGAGGAATGGCATCCTGCGCTTACCATTACCCCGTATTGACTTATTCAAAACAAGCCTTTCCTTCGCTGGAGCATTACAATGGAATTCTCTCCCTTCACACCTGAAACTAAATATATCTACTTCTACGTTTAAGCGTGCACTCAAACAGTACCTGATGGATCGCACGTAACGTACGTTACGCGGCAACTTGTTATTTTGATTTTCTATTTTACATCAATTTAGTATTATATCAGTGATTTGTGTTTACAAAGGTCGTACGTGTGTGAATGCGTTTTGACCTGATGGACGTTTTCTCTATGGTTTTGTTTCTTGTAGTTTAGTGCATAATACCTTTTATATTTTGCTCCCTTTTTTCCCTTAGTAGATAGTCTCTGTAGTATTAGCAACGGCAAGTTTGCAAACTGGCGAATTTCTGTCAAAACTTTTACCGTTGATAAATAAAGTTTCATCATCATCATCATCATCATCTCTCTCTTTCACACACACACACACACACACACACACACACACACACACACACACACACACACACAATGAAGTCAGTCAGTTGCTCTCGGAGAGAGTACTGTATAAGGGGACGGGAATGGCTTTTAGATGAGCCGCGATAAGTGAAACTTTTCAAAAATGGACCTCTGCCTAGTTTCCACTAAAGCAGAAAGCAATTATCGGGTAGTGTACAAATTCTTTCTTTGGATAGAAAACGTCTGTGATCTTGCACTTAACTTACGCACACGTTAGTTTCCCGAGACCCTTGCAAAACGCTTTCCTCTTCTTCAAAGTAATGTTGTCGTGTAGACCGGCCCCTGTAGTGTAGTGGTTAGCACTTCGGATCATGGACCGGGAGACTCGGGTTCGAATCCCAGCCGAGGGAAGCGGGATTTTTCTTACCTAGGTCGGCTCCTACCCAGAGCGGGTGTGCTTACTGTGCTATGGGGCCGATGGGGAGGTTGTTGCCACACAGCCGAGTTTCACCCACTTCACGGGTGCGACTTTGGGGATGCTTCCCTTAGTATGACACGTCTTATGATGTGGATGATTACACGGCCGGCACCGCTGGTGCCGTAGTTCCCGGGCCTGGTTAATGCCGGGATATTTATGACAGGAAGCGTGGAATACGGCCCTGTCCCGCAGTCGCAAACCACATGGACCTTCATAGCATCATCTTACTATCATCCTCATCTCCATCATCATGCATAATAAAAAATTGTCCCAGCTTCCGAGTCCTCCGTGGGTTCCACCCATCACCTGGGAGGAACACCACTGGAGTTGGCAAAGAGTTGGGGCAGAAAAATAAAATGTTGTCGTGTAGATACGTATATCAGAAACTGAGAAAGGCGCAGAGTGACTGCATTTCGTGCATCTATTTCAGAGCTGTAAAATTTATGAACGGTGCTAGGAGAACAAATTGGGACACAGCCTGTACCAAAAGAAGTCCGACGTGACTTGGCTAAAAAATTTCGGTTTGTCGTTGTTTGTTTGTTTGTTTGTTTGTTTGTTCACCCAGTTATCTGAATCACTTGGCCACATATCGAGCAACTAATCAGATGCTTTCTCTACAACCTTACATATACAAACAAAATCGAAATCATAACGAAACAACAAAACAAAACAGCGATAACAACAACGAAATCAAAACACAAGAAAACAAAACAAACAAACAACAACAACAACAACAAAACCGAAGCAAAACAGCGAAAACAACTACGGGCAAAAGACCAACTGGTCATAACCACTCATAACAAAATAATCGGGCCACCGATTTTATTCTTTGTTGTAAGGCGATATCAGACGATATTACACAAGCGAGTGTTACGACTGCGTGAAGGCTAAAAGCGAATGTAGTTAGTGACTACCTGATAACATCGCAGTTTATTGTTCCCCGCTTCTTCTTTTACACATCTACCGTCTTATATTCATGGCTGCAGTCATGCGATAGCCTTGAAATGAATGAAACGCCTTGAGGCGTAGGCTTCTGCAGGTGTACATTGTCATTTATTACGACAGGACTACATGCGTACGACATTGGGACCTGATGCATGGAAAGAGTCTAGACTAGTCTGAGACTTAGCTCTAGTATTACGTGGGGACTATCATCAGCGTGTATTACCGTTTAGTCCCTGAAATAGTTGGAGACTTGCCTTAGTCTCCGTCTATGCATCTCCCACGGATCTTTTAGTCTTAGCTTAGACAAGCCAGTCTCGGACTTACCTTGTAGTTTTTTCTCCATGCGTCGGGACCCAGAATAATTTTTCTGATCGGGCGGACCTGAAGTGCGCACGGATTTTGGAATCATTTTTAAAATTATTATTTCTTATTTGCTGTCTTTTGTTTCTTTCTTTGTTTTTATGTTGGGGGAGTCGGTGGCTCAACGGTTTGAGCGTTGGACTCGAGATCAAAAGGTCCCGGGTTCCGAATCCCGACAGGGCCAAAATTTGTACAGCTTTTTCACGTTGCCCCGCTTCCACTGACTGTGAACTGGATCTGTTTGTGTAACTTGTCCATTACAGTCAAGGATACATCAAACGTGGCCGACCTGGCAGTCTGACTGGATTGAATAAGTGTTCAGCTGGACTGTACAGTTAGGGTAGCTATCCCCATCCCCCATAACCTGCGATAACTCACAAATCATCTGTGCAATCAAACTTGGATCGGGCGTTCTATTCAAAGATCTTGAATAGAACGCCCTCCTTTTGAGAGGGATACAAAAGTGGCCCCAGAAAAAAAAGTTATCACCGAAAATCATTGGAGACTAATGCACTATGCAAACGTCGTTTGCCGGTATCATTGAAATCTTTGACGGTTTATTATGAGCCGGGTGATGATTTGTCGTCGTCCAGGCAAACAATGACGGGTTCCTGTCGTTCACGAGGTCAGCTGATATCTTTCGAGTGAGTGGTACCTTTGATCAGATCAGTCAGGAGGCAGTGTGTGTGTACTGTAATGACATCGTGCCTGGACCAAGTGGCACAGTCTGGCATCGTCTCTCTACCGACTCTGATGAGTTGCAGGTATTGGGGATTACGACTCTTTTCCCTCCCTCTCTGTCTGTCTGTCCGGCTGTCTGTCCGGCTGTCTGTCTGTCTGCCTGTCTGCCTCTCGCTGTGTCTCTCTCTATATCTCTGTCTGTCTCTGTCTCTCATTCGTGAATTTTTTTATTTTTTTTTTTACTGTAGTTCTTTTCTATTGTAGCAACTGGGCGTATTGACAATATACCATTGCATGAGAGCATGGCTGAATCCTTCTTCTTCTTCTTCATGTTCTTTTATCTCCTGTAAGAAAAATTCGTTAACTAATTAAATGCTGTATACCACATCATCATCGCCGTCATCATCATCATTATCATTGCCGTCATCATCAACGTCGTCGTCATCATCATCATTATCGTCGTCGTCATCATCATCATCATGTTCTCCAGACAGTGCAGAATATTGCCCGGCAGTACGATGACTTCGGAGCCGACTACACGATCAGTTGGGCGTTTGTGGTCACGTGGGACGACGTGGGGGCCAGCCTGTACACAGGACCGGTACGTGGAGTTCCTGTAACTACATGTGTACATGCACTACCACTGAGAGACAGGCTGGATGGAGATCCAGAGAACCCAAGAGATAGTGTAAAATACTGTAAATGGTGGAGTGTGTTTTCTGTGCTACTACGAATCAAACATTTTGACGATCATTGATTGTCCCCACGCTTTTATCAGCACGCACACATCTTCATACTGTAACGTTTTAACCCGTTGTCTGGTTGATACGCGGCCCCGTTCTTTCACACAGACAAACTGAAGTGCATTAAACAGTAGCACCGAGTGTTTCCATTCGCAAATGTGACTAGCACTGGACGTACGGAAACACTCCTTGGGTTTCGGTTGGTCTGTGTGAAATTATTGTCAACGAAAACGGAAAAAGGCGTTTACTAGCATATCGCTGTATCGTACAATGCATGTAGCAACCCTATTCCGGGTCCGTCGATAACTCTATGCCGCTGTGATGACACACACACACACACACACACACACACACACACACACACACACACACACGCACAAGCACGCACACTCGCGGACAAATAATACTGCGCTTTATCCTCTGTATGTAAATTTGTGAATCTCACAAGAACAAAACTGGCCCAGCACATTTAGAGGTTGTAGATTCATGACGTGTATTTAACAAACAAAACACAACGAAATAGCAATCAAACAACAACAACAACAGCAACAACAACAACAGCACCATAAACATAGACATAAACATAATTATAACCAACAACAAGCAGAATGAAATGGAAGCCAGTGAAATACATCACACTTCCCGAACAAAAATCCACGCCGTGATAGTAACAAACCAGGAAAATACACCCCCCCCCCCCAAAAAAAAAAAAAAAAAAAAAAAATCAAACAACAACAACAACAGTATAATTATGAACATCAACAAGCATAGTAGTAAGAAAGGAAAAAAAAAAAAACCCGAACAAAGCATCATGCCGTACTCCAATCAGCAACACGAACAATTTTCGACAGCATATGTACAAATACTGTATTGTGATAGAGAGCGTCTCATTTGCGAGGCATGCTGTGCACAAATGTGTTAACAAATTAACAAATGGCTATCACTGCCAGCGTTACTATGACTGTATGTGACGATTTCAGGGGAACACAATGCAGGTTATACTGGCGACAGACGGAACACGTTCAATGGTTCTGCTGGACTATGAGGTTCTTGAGTGGACGAGTGAAGGCTTTCACCTGACCAAGGTCATAACACTTTGTATTTTATCAGTCCCTGTGTCTATAATTATCATCAGTGTTATTTATTGGTTTACTTATTAAGTTATCCATTTCTTTTTTTATATTTATGTATCAAATTAAATCAGATCCAATAAGATTCCATTGACACGCTGTTATATAAACAAAAATTGACACAAAAGTCAAGTTTTATTATCAATGTTATTCATGTCTTTACTTATTTACCTTTCGTTAAAACTCGCACTTTTTGTCGAAATCGACAAACTCGTGTGGTGTATTTTCAGTAATCGGGGGCACCTCACTGTGAAAACCCTAATATTAATTTACCGATTGTATTATTTATTCATCAATTCGGAAATCATTTAGACAATTAAAATGACACAAAACTGTAACTTCTAAAATCTCTACGGGCTTTTTGCTGTCGTTGTACTCAACAATAACCGTACCAATAACAAATTGTATTGGTAAACGTGTACTTAGCAAGATCACCGTTAAGTGAATTGACCATTTTATACAAAATGGGTATCTCTTGGTTATTTGTTCATCATTTTGCCAATGTTTGCCAGGTTGGCTTGAACAAGGGGGACAAGACAAACTACTACGAGTTTTCAGAATCTCGAACAGACGACCTGGCCAACCTGGTCACCACAAGTAACATCGGCTCACCAGGACAATTCTTGTTTCGGTGGGTATTGATATTGTTCTGGATATACTTGATCGTTCCACTTAATCGCTCCAACAGCTTATGAGTGTTGGATGGATATACTTGATCGTTCCACTTGATCAGTCGTTCCAACAGCTTATGAGTGTTGGATGGATATACTTGATCGTTCCACTTGATCGTTCCAACAGCTTATGAGTGTTGGGTGGATATAATTGATCGTTCCACTTGATCGTTCCAACAGCTTGTGAGTGTTGGATGGATATACTTGATCGTTCCACTTGATCGTCCCAACAGCTTATGAGTGTTGGATGGATATACTTGATCGTTCCACTTGATCGTTCCTACAGCTTATGAGTATTGGATGCATATACTTGATCGTTCCACTTGATCGTTCCAACAGCTTATGAGTGTTGGATGCATATACTTGATCGTTCCACTTGATCGTCCCAACAGCTTATGAGTGTTGGATGGATATACTTGATCGTTCCACTTGATCGTTCCTACAGCTTATGAGTATTGGATGCATATACTTGATCGTTCCACTTGATCGTTCCAACAGCTTATGAGTGTTGGATGCATATACTTGATCGTTCCAACAGATTATGAATGTTGGATGGATATACTTGATCGTTCCACTTGATCGTTCCAACAGCTTATGAGTGTTGGATGGATATACTTGATCGTTCCACTTGATCGTTCCAACAGCTTATGAGTGTTGGGTGGATATAATTGTTCGTTCCACTTGATCGTTCCAACAGCTTGTGAGTGTTGGATGGATATACTTGATCGTTCCACTTGATCGTTCCTACAGCTTATGAGTATTGGATGCATATACTTGATCGTTCCACTTGATCGTTCCAACAGCTTATGAGTGTTGGATGCATATACTTGATCGTTCCAACAGATTATGAATGTTGGATGGATATACTTGATCGTTCCACTTGATCGTTCCAACAGCTTATGAGTGTTCGATGGATATACTTGATCGTTCCAACAGCTTATGAGTGGTGGATGCATATACTTGATCGTTCCACTTGATTGTTCCAACAGCTTATGAGTGTTGGATGCATATATACTTGATCGTTACAACAGCTTATGAGTGTTGGATGGATATACGTGATCGTCCCAACAGCTTATGAGTGTTGATAATGGTATATCTTATGGTCCCAGTAACGTAGTGAAAGGAAATTCGGCACGTTTCCCCGCCGGGCGGAGCGCACAGATCACCCATTAACCAAAAAAAAAAAAAAAAAAAAAAAATCTCCTGCATGCATGATATGTAACTGTTTTCCGTTCCGCGGCCCCTCCCGTATAAAATGCACACTTCATATTCACGCAAGACTAAGCGAGTCTGCACGTGAATTTGATTCAGTTTGGTGAGGAAAACTTCCCGTCCAAATTCCTGTCCACCGAGTTCTTCGAACCCGATACTTCAGGATCTGCAGATCGGACGCCTTAACCACTTAAACACTAAGATCAAGATTCTATGCAAGATTCCGTACCACCTAACATCAAACTCCAGAATTTGGATCACTGTGGGTTTTTAATGTTGTTGCTGTTTTTATTATTTGTATTTTGTTTTTAATGAAAACGTGAATATCATTCTCATACTGTAATTATCTTCACAAGTGTCGACCAAACAACTGTCAGCGCAACTCCCACACCGATCGCTTCTGCCACCTCTCCTACCTCTCACACTTCGCCCACGTCTCCCACCTCGCCCACGTCTCCCACCTCGCCCACGTCTCCCACTTCGCCCACGTCTCCAACTTCGCCCACGTCTCCCACCTCGCCCACGTCTCCCACCTCGTCTACGACTCCCACCTCGCCCACGTCTCCAACTTCGCCCACGTCTCCCACCTCGCCCACGTCTCCCACCTCGTCTACGACTCCCACCTCGCCCACGTCTCCAACTTCGCTCACGTCTCCCACGTCTCCCACCTCGCCTACGACTCCCACCTCGCCCACGTCTCCAACTTCGCCTACATCTACCACCTCGCCTACGTCTCCAACTTCGGCTACTTCTCCCACCTCGCCTACGTCCCCAACTTCGCATACATCTCCCACCTCGCCCACGTCTCCAACTTCATCTACATCTCCCACCTCGCCCACGTCTCCAACTTCGCCTACATTTCACCCACGTCTCCCACCTCGCCCACGTCTCCAACTTCGCCCACGTCTCCCACCTCGCCCACGTCTCCCACCTCGCCCACGTCTCCCACCTCGCCCACGTCTCCCACCTCGCCTACGACTCCCACCTCGCCTACGTCCCACGTCTCCAACTTCGCCCACCTCGCCTACGTCTCCAACTTCGCCTACATCTCCCACCTCGCCTACGTCTCTAACTTCGCCCACGTCTCCAACATCGCCGAAGTCTCCCGCTTCTCCTACTTCTCCCACATCGCCCACGTCTCTCACTACGCCCACCTCTCCAACTTCAGGCACATCTCCCACCTCGACCACGGTTGTCACGACTGCCACCAGCGGTAAGTGAAATTACACAGAAAGACCTTATAAGGAAACGTAAGGAGCTGCATATGGGCAAAACAGACGTATCCACGCTGCTCTAAAAGCTCGTGTAAGCAGATGGTATGTGAGCCATTGTGATTGTTATTTCATAGGAAAATTCCCACTGCCCCCCCCCCCCCCCCCTTAAATGCACAAGTGGCGTGTTGATCTATAGGCACCGACTTCTTCGCTTTAGTACTGACTTGGAGCCGAATTTCGGTAGAGAAACACCTTTATTTTGACTCTAGTACTGTTTTGGGGCTGAACTTCAGTAAGGAAACACCTTATTTTGGCTATAGGATTATTACAGCTGAACTTCAGTACCCGTAGTTTGGCTGTGAGATTGTCTAGAGATACACTTCAGTAAGGAAATACCCGTAGTTTGGCTGTGGGACCGCTTAGAGCTGAACTTCAGCAGGGGAATACCTGCTTTTAGAATCGGACTCCAGCAAGGAAGGACACTTACTGTTGCTGTAGGAATTTTGAGCTGAGGGTGGGTGGGTGGGTGTCTGGGGGTTTAAGGTCCTTTTCCACCACATACGGGTGATATCAAAGACGGGGCAACGATGAAAAAGCCGGCACAAATATTTGGCCCCAGCCGGGATACGAACTCAAGACCCGAGAACTGGAAGTCCAACGCTCTACCATTCGGCCACCCCGGCTCCCCGGATTTTGAGCTGAACTTCAGTAGGGAAATACCCTTATTTTAGCATCTTCATGCCCTTCAGTAAGCCAGTCGCTAGCTACCCACAGTCTGCCTTTGTCGTCTCTGGCCAGGCGGGCAGGGTAGGTGATTTCCGTCTCCCCAAGCGTGTCACACTGAGACGTGGTGTGGTCCAGCAGCACCAGACGATGGCTCTGGTAGTCGGCCACCACGAGCACTTCCCGCTTCAGTTTGCGGGGAGTGTAGAAACACACGTCACCATCTCCTCCAATGCCTGAACACAAAACAGTGAGGAGTTACACCTAGCGCGACAAGCTTCAGCGGCTTTTGTTTTCAAGGTCTATCTTCCGACAAAATTTTAATGTATGCTCACAAACCTTTCGGAGCTCTTTTGGTGGTCTAGCGCTGTACCAGTTTAAGGGGGCTAATGCTACCATTTTCATGCACACAGATCGTTCTGAGCTGTTTTCGTGGTGTCTATCATCACACCACTTAGACACCTGGACAGTGACAGCGTGTATAATGCTAGCACTGAGCCAGCAGAAGCGTACTTGATGATCCGGCTACCACACTGAGCGTTTCAGTAGTGTAACAACAGTCGTAACTTTAGAATGTGTACCGCTCGCGCAAAGTGTGAACAAAATTGTATCGCATTAAGAGCTGTACTAATCATCAACATAAAATAGTCCGGCGGTTGTCAGTGTTTTGTATTGAGCGATCCTGAAAGGGCTTTGCAGCAATTGAATTTTGTGGGCGGGTTTTTCTCAGTACACTGCGAATGGCAAGTGATGTCAAAGACAGTGGCACAGAGTAAAGATTTGTGCAAAGTGGATCACGCATCACTGGGAAATAGTTTGCGATTTAGGACGTTAAACGCGCCAACACTAAGATAACTCACACGCGGAAAGGAAGCCGCCGTAGGGCTGGGACTGCCCCAGCTTGTGGACGTTCACTGTCAGCGCCCCCTCCTCTTCATCTTTACCAGTGACCCTGCTGACCACGGCAAAGTACTGACCGTCAGATGACACGTCAAACGCGTCCACCTGGCCGTGGTACACGATAGAGAATAGCGACTCTACCCCTACTGGGAACACCACTCGCTGAATCTCGTATTTGTCTGCATGTAAAGTCGGACACACACACACACACACACACACACACACACACACACACACACACACACACACACACACACACACACACACACACACGCACGCACGCACGCACGCACGCATGCAGAGAAAACAGAGCGTCAGTAATTGACCAGAGACTACTTGAACTATGAAGTCAAGAAAAGAATATTACAAAGGAGAAACCACACTCTTCTGTTTTGCGATGATTCACACGAAATTCGTACGTAAAGTGACAAAAGTAAAAATAAAATAAAATAAGAAGAAGAAAAAAAAAAAAAAGAAGAAGAAAAAGAACCGCATTAATATTTGGCTGAAAGCACCACGAGCTAAACCCAACACGCACGTTCGCGTGAATCGTACGCATTCTCTCAGGCACTGGACATGACCACATAAGACCACTATCCCCCTTCCCCCCTCACCAAGCACATACTGATAGTTAAAAGAGGTGAAAATACTGGCATTTAGTCCTAATCAGTCCTATGGTTGTCGCCGCAGACTCAATAAACAGCCCCGTCACAAAAGTCAGCTTCCGCGTTTCCACCTTCGCCAACGAGACCCTGGATCTGGGCAGTTCCGGTGTAGCATCCGGTCCGGTCCCCCCTCTGAAGTAGTCCCCCGGGGGACCAATTCGTGGCAAAAACTGCTCTATAATGGTCCCCCCTTAGACATCCAGCCTCGTTTTCGACTGGTCCCCCTGGGCGATTTTGGTCCCCCCTCGCATCCAAAATAGGCCCCCTCTCGAACTGGTCCCCCTCTTTTCTAACCAATGTAGAGCTATGTCAGTATTTATTTTTAACTTTATTGTTACAAAACTTTATTGTCCCCAAAAGCACAGGGCCATAGGAACATTTTTTTTTTCCCTTTTTTTTCCGATTTATGTGCTTGTTGTTATTTTTGTGTGTGTGAGATATATTTGTTTGGTTGTGTTC
>JACVVK020000248.1:15000-42500 GCA_018292915.2 Batillaria attramentaria
TATGAATGTGCTTCTCAAGAGGCTTTGACAGTACAGACAACAAGGATATTGGACGATAGTTATTGGGGTCAGAGCGATCTTTTGTTTTGGGTAGCGGGATGACTTTCGCATTTTTAAAACAGAGGGGGAACTTATTTTGTTCAATGCACATATTGTAAATAAAGGTAAGAGACTCTACGATGTATGGGAGAGACATTTTCAATAGCTGTGGGCTTATGTCATCTGGTCCAGATGATTTCTTGTTGGTCATGGTACTTATAAGTTTGCCCACTTCGTGAACAGCAAGAAAAGGAATAGAGAACGAATGTGTACCAGCAGTCTTTTGTTTACAAAACTCGGACAAGACCTCAGAGCAGCAGTTGTCTGAGTCATATGACCGCGATGGGAATAATTCCTCTGTAACGGATAGAAAGTGATCATTAAAGGTATCTGCAGAGAGATCATTAGGAATAGATTGAGACCTATCGCTGCTACCACGAGTGAGCGTGTTCAGTACACGCCACACCGTGGCTACATCTTTATTATCTTTCACAGTATTACGGACAAAATTCTTTTTCGCTTCACGGACCATGAGCTTGACTCGATTGCGTTGCTGCTTGAATTCATTAAAACGTTTTTCCCTTCTGAGATCGTCCCTCAGAGCCATTGCTTGCATTAGTTCTTTTGTTAGCCAGGGAGGAAGCTTTTCGCTCTTTACTCTTTTTACCCGCAGAGGGGCATGTTTATTAAGAACGCCTAGGAAACGGTCATACCAAACTGACATAGCCGAGTCCGGGTCATTGGTAAGGAACACGTCTATGAATGAAGTGTTGTGAAGATCAGCAAGAAAAGAATCCTTTTTGAAATTTTTGAAGGATCTATAGTTGATAGTCGTATGGCCGTTTTTCTTTGTCTTTGGGAGTTTCATAGACCAGCAGCAGACAACGGGGAAGTGATCACTGACACTGAGGTCAGCAACATTCACATCGCTCACCGCCGCTGGTGCGTTACTATAAATGTGGTCTATTAGTGTTGACGATGTAGCTGTTACCCTGGTGGGTGCTGTTACTAACTGCACAAGACCAAATAAAGATGAAGTTGCATTCCACGCAGAATGGGGCTTGTACATGTCAATGTTAAAGTCTCCCATCAAGAGTATATTATTATTCTTTTTTGAAACTTTGTCTAAATTACACGTGAAACTATCATACCATTCAAATGTGGCCGCTGGATTACGGTATAAGAATCCGATCAGTAAAGGTGGTGATTTGTAGGACTTTACCTCGATCCACACGCATTCAACGTCATCTGTTTCCAAGTCATGACGTCTACGGACTAAGTGCTGGACAGACTGGTGAGTGTAAACTGCTACACCTGTCTGGCCGGGAGACGAAGCGTCTCGTCGCATGATAGAATAATTTGGAATCTCCACAGAAGCATCGCTTATACTCGCGGTAAGGCGTGTCTCGCTTAATCCAAACACATGAAACGGTGTGGGATTGTTGAGAAAAACAGAGACGTCAGCTAATTTGTTATAAAGATGAAACACATTTAAATGACCAATTCTTAATTTGTCCGTTGTCAGGGTGGGCATGTTGAATTAGGAAGAGTATAAAAAGAGTAGAGAGAGTGAGAGAGATCCAGAGTCACGTTTTCTACTGAGTTGACACACACTATAACAATAAAGTTAAAAATAAATACTGACATAGCTCTACATTGGTTAGAAAAGAGGGGGACCAGTTCGAGAGGGGGCCTATTTTGGATGCGAGGGGGGACCAAAATCGCCCAGGGGGACCAGTCGAAAACGAGGCTGGATGTCTAAGGGGGGACCATTATAGAGCAGTTTTTGCCACGAATTGGTCCCCCGGGGGACTACTTCAGAGGGGGGACCGGACCGGATCCTACACCGGTCGCATTGTTCTTGGGGACGTTCACGACAACCAGGGCAGCAGCTACGACGCTCAGAACGGGACCTTCAGGGCGCCTGTGGACGGCGTCTACATGTTTCTGGTGAACGCTCTCCTGGACTCCAGCCCTTACCACGGGATCTACGCTGTCCTGACTGTCCGTGTTGATTACAGGTCACGTAAATCTTTTGAGTACTACTAATAATATAATAATAATAATAATAATAGGCCTTATAAAGCGCTAACAATCTGCTCATAGAACAGTCAGTGCGCTACACACACACATTCTCACGCATACATGAAACATGAAACACTAAGTATGTGTGCGGGGAGGGGGGGGGGGGCTGTCAGGAGGGGTAGTGATGCTACAGATCATATGCTATCTTGAAAAGGTAAGTCTTTAGTTTTGACTTAAACTGTGGGAGGGTCTGGGTGTTCCTAAGGGAGGGAGGCAGAGAATTCCATTCCTGGGGGGCACAAAAACTGAAAGAGCGCTCACCGAAAGTTTTGAGATTGAACTTGTTAACTTTTAGGAGCTTTTCTGATGAGGAGCGGAGAGTACGAGATGGTTCATAAGTGGTAAGCTTGTCGGAGAGATAATGAGGAAGGGACTGCTCAAAATGACGGAAAGACTATACTCTGTTCTGTAAAGTTCAGTTTATGCTGGCATCACACTAGCATAAAATTTGTTCAAGGAAGGGTCATATTAATAATGTTAACGCTGTCGGTGGTCTAGTGGTTAAGAAACTTTGCCACCAGTGCGAGAGGTCAGGTTTGAGTCCCACTCGGGGCAAAGAATTTTTCCTTCTAGTACGTGGCACCGTTCATTCGGGCCGATCGTCGGGGGTTCTCTCCGGGTACTCCGGCTTCCTCGCCCTCTGCTTTGGAAATGTTCAGCCCACCAAATGCAATTCTAAATTCCGATACTTAATAGCTGAGCTGACCCTTCGCACCACGTGACTGTAATGTGTTCATGTCCAATGTGTGATAGAATGCGTGCGATTCACGTGAGCGTGCGTGTTTGGTTCAGTTCGCGGCGCTTTGAGCCGATTCAAGAAATTGGGTAAAGCGCCCACACGATACTCACAGTTATACATAATACAGTTGTTATTATGATTATTAATATTATTATTCAGTTGTGATATGCCAAATGTACTCCACGCACGAATAACACGAAGGCACTTCCGACCTTAAATTCAAATTCAGTTTTTAAATTCAAATTCAGATATCTTTATTATCCCAATTTGGACAATTTGTTTTTAGTGTTTAGTGGCGTAAAAAAGAAAGAAAAGAAATGCTTAAAAATAGGTCACTCATCAAGTCAAGCCTGCCATTTATCAACACATCAAACATGCCTCTTTTCACCCAGACCCCAAAACTGGCTTCAAACGCACTTTTAACAACTGTAAAAATAATTTAAAAAAAAATAAAAAAAAGGAAAACAAGAGAAATTCACTTTAATAATACCCTCATACTCCCTCACCTGCCTCATTTGCATTGTGTTCTGTGACCTACAGTAGCGGCCGGTGCTGCGCACTCCCAACAGACGATTACTACGACACGGGGAGCTGCAGCGGCGTGATGCGTCTGAGAGCGGGATCACACGTGTGGTTGCAGATCATGACGTACACCAGGGACGCCACGCTACGATTGAGCAACACCGTTTTCAGCGGCGTCCTTTTGCGGCTTGGCTACTAGACGAGGGTTGTTCAAAAAGTCCTACAAAAGAGTTGTGGACGAGGGGTCGTCTGAAAGTTCTGCGACGTGGAAAGATTATAAAGGTACCCTGAATGAATAGTATTGCGGAGTGGAAAGTCTGTTACCATCCAAACCAAGTTACTGAGTAAGTTTTTGACATCCTGAAAATACAACGACAGCAACAAAAGAAACCTGTCTGGGATGATTATGATTATAGTAATGTGAAAGACGTGCATGCTAGTAGAAGATGGCACTTTTGGTGGTGCATGAAAATTGAAAATGTTCCCCGAGCTCCTAATTTCATTATTAAACTTCATTTGCTCATGATTTGCGATTTCAGTCTGTGTGTGGATTACGAGTAGCTTGCGCATTGCATGTGTGTGTGTGTGTGTGTGTGTGTGTGTGTGTGTGTGTGTGTGTGTGTGTGTGTGTGTGTGTGTGTGTGTGTGTGTGTGTGAGAGAGAGAGAGAGAGAGAGAGATTTGTGGGGGGTATTTGCAGTTGCTACAGTGTGGTAGGAGTAAGAACAGTTTGCTTACACAATTTTATTCTTGCAATCAACGATAATAAAGATAGAAAATGAATACTGGCGTACAGAAAATAAAAGCCTATGCAAAATTGCTTTGAGGGATAATCTACGACTTTCTCTTAATTTATCAGGGCTAACAAATTATTTCTGCGAAAAAAATAGATCTATGAGACATATGATTAAACAGAATTATATGAATGGACAAATTTTCGACTTTTAACGATTTTTATGAGCAGATGCCGGAAATAGAAAATATTAAAAGTTTTTACTGGGTGATGGAACTGACCAAACCAGCTGACATCATCACAGCTCTTGAAATATTGCGGTTCAGGTACAGGTTGTACAGCAGTTTGACATTACAACAATGTTCAAACTTTAGTAGACAACTACTGAATGAACAGAAAAACAAAAACAAACAAACAAAATCCTGCATCAGATAACATCATAAATAAATAGATATCAATTAAACACACTTTACAGTCGTGTTGACAAGAAGCGAGACAACCCAGTGAAAGCTGAAAATCTTTCTCGTCCACCAGAAACACCGTGCACAAGGCGATGAACTAGAGGCGGACTGAAACTTTTGCTTTCGCTCACTTGTATGCTTAAAGATACATCCTGCAGGTCTTTTAAGCTCACAAACCGACCTAGGTTTATAAGGGTGACAAGAACATGATACCATTTAGATGTGTGCAAAATATGAACCATTTAGGAGCTGTCGTTGCTAAGATATGAGCCAAAACATGAGCCAAAACATGCGCCTGCCACCCACTTCACTTGCAAGTGAAATGACGCGTTTGTATGAAACAAACTATGGCTACGACTAAGTGACCGTCTCACTGCAAGGATGACGACCGACGTGGCCATCGGAAACGCCTCTACATACCAAACTGTACGGCCCTCGGCGGGAGCTGGAGAAAGCACCAGACTTAATGCTCAGAACTGAACTTCCAGTGTGACCAAGAGACGAACAACAACAACAACTGCAACTCGCACGTGGTCGCTGGCGACATTACAAGTTTACACACTTCTAAAATACACCTTGGGAGGAGTGATTGGGTGGGTGTTTGAGAGTTTAACGTCCTTTTCCACCACATAAGGGTGATATCAAAGACGGGGCAACGAGAAAAAAAGGCCAGTACAAATATTTGGCCCCAGCCGGGATTCGAACTCACGACTCGAGCATTGAAAGTCCAACGCTCTACCACACTTTGGGAGGACCACTGACTCAATAGTGGCAGCCTCCGTGTTACTGACACGGTGGGAGTTGCTCATCCTACCGGGTGCCGCTTTAAATTACACTCTCATCCAGTGTCAAAACCAACACTTTGTCAACTTTATTTTTATTATTTTTACCATGACAAAGCACAGTCTCAAAGAAAAATCAAAATCTGTGCCATCAAGAACGAATGGCACATTCATAATAATAATAATAATAATAAGTATTGTATAGGCGCTTTACCCAATTTCATGAATCAGCTCAAAGCGCCGCGAACTGAACCCAACGCGCACGCTCACGTGAATCACACGCATTTCACTCACACACTGGACATAAACACATTACAATCACGTGGTGCGAAGGGTCAGCTCAGCTATTTAAAATTCGGAATTTAGAATTGAATTTATTTTTCTAATTTGGTGGGCTGAACATTTCCAAAGCAGAGGGGAAGGAAGCCGGAGTGCCCGGAGAGAACCCCCGACGACCAAGGACCGGAATATATGACGAAAGTGACAGTTGAGAGAAAGGTGCAATAATGATGCAAGAATCTTGTCTTTGCATGCAACTCATATAGCAAGTTGTAAACTTTATGCATGTGTACTCTTTATTATCACATTACTGGGTAATTCGCGCTGCTCAGCCCAGAGGGAGAGCGTCGCCATTATACCGTGACACCCATTTTTTTCCCAGCATGCATACAGTACTGCATGTCTGTCTTAGCCTGCACCTATCACAGGATCTGAAACTGAGTGCACTCCAGACAGAAATGAATAAAAATAAATAAAAATGAATAATGAATGAATAAAAATAAATAAGCAAATAAGTAAATGAACAAATGAATAAAAAATATATAATAAATGAAATAAATAAACAAATAAAAGAATGAATAAATTAGTAATGATAATAATAATAATAAATACCCCCACCCCCAGTAAAGAAAGAAAGAAAGAAAGAAAGAAATTTTAAAAATAAAAATAAAAATCTCTATCACTGCGTCAAAGGGTTCCCCGTTGCCATAATTAAACGGCTGAACGACAAAATGACCTCTATATATCAGTGTGTATGAGGGCGCCACTAAAAGCGCTGCTCGACGGTGAGTCGAGTGTAATGCCTCCACCGCCACTGAAAATCTCCAGCCACACCTGCTGTCCGGCTGTCATGTACAGCACAACGTCACAGCTGCCCATGTCGTAGTAATCGTCGTAGGCGATGTAGCAGGTCAGGACATCAGAGCCGCCCAGCTTCAAGATCGTGTAGACGTTTCTCCTACTCGGGGATGAGGAGTGAAGCTGAAGGTTGGCCAGGAAGACGTATGTCCCGTTTACTGGGGCGGTAAAGACTCCTGTGTCGCGGTCGTAGGCATTGCCGTTGTTGAGATGGGTGATCGTGAAGGCGATGCGTTCGCCAGAATTGAATTCAGAGGCTTGAGCAGTTTGTGACGAAATTGATGCTAAGAAGCTCACACTTTGCGTAGCAGCGTCTGCGAAAAACAACAACAACAATAATAATAATAATTGTATATTGTACAAGCGCTTGACCAAGTTTCATGAATTGGCTCAGCGCGCCGCGAACTGAACCCAATACGCACGCTCACGTGAATCACACGCATTCTCTCGCACATTGGACATGAACACGTTGCAATCACGTGGTGCGGAGGGTCAGCTCAGCAATTTAAGTTCCGGAGTTTAGAATTGCATTTATTTTCAAATTTGGTGAGCTGTACATTTCCGAAGCAGAGGGGGAGGAAGCCGAAGTAACCGGAGAGAACCCTCCGACGATCGGCCCGAATGAACGGTGCCACACACGAGAAGGAAAATTTCTTTGTCCAGAGCGGGACTCGAACCTGACCTCTCGCATTGGTGGCGAAGTGTTAGAAACTAGACTGCCGAACGCCCCAATAATAATAATAATGATAATAATCACGAGAACTTGCGTGCCTACTTCGTTACGTTTAACGCCAACAAACATTCAGCCAACTAGTTATTCAACCAACTATCGAATCAATCAGTTAGCCAGCCAGTCAGCTAAGCAATCTATCGATTGTAATTTACCGATTTTAGCGGCCAAGTTGTCCAGCTGAAGTTGGAGAGCTGCATTTTCTTGTTCCATCAGCTCTTCTCGAAGCTTCATGTCCGTCAGCTGGTTCTGCAGGCGGCAGACGTGTACTTAATGAGGCAGGTTCGCGAGTACGAAGACCGGTATTACAAAAGATAACTTTCCTTTGTTTTCATTGAAGTTTAGAGTTCGTTCGTAACAGTGCATTTTTGCCCCAGTGTGTGAGAATGGATGAAACGAGGCATGCCTAGTGTCTTGCCGAGAAAAATGTCATGACCGAACGGCCGGCCTGATTTTAATCATATCCTTGGGCATTTGCAGGGCATGAATGAGAGGGTGCACAGCTTTGATTTACTTCAGCATATGGGTTAGGCATTATCATTTGCATCCGTAGACGGGGAAAATTACTCTCCCAAGACGTTATTTCTTCTCTTTAGTTTTTATTTATTTTATTTATTTTATTTTAGTTGTTTTTTTGTTTGTCTGTTTCTTGGGTTTTTTTGTTGTTGTTGTTGTTGCTTTGCATGCCGGCCAACCGTCTGCTGAAAACTATTGTCTGGCAGTCACGGTTTATATTTTGAACGGAAAAGAGTTTAAAACCAATTCAAAAAAAAAAAATTAAAAGCCGCAGTGTAGAAATCAATGGTTAGTTAGTTAGTTAGTTAGTTAGTTAGTTAGTTAGTTAGGGCTTAACGCCGCGCAAGTTGAAATCAATGGACTTGAGATACCTGCAGATCTGTCTTCTCCTGCTCTTGCGCTGCCATCTGGCTAGCCAGGATAGCAAAGCGGGCGTCCATCTTGTCCACAACCACGCTGGCGCCCTTACGTAACGAGGAGTCACTCTCCACGCAGAGGCTGGCCGGGGAGGAGTTGTCGAGGAAACAGGTGTATTCTCCGGTGGCGACGGGACTCGGAAGCGACAGGAAAAAGGTTCCGTCACTGCTGGAAGTGCTTGGCACGGTCTGGTTGGATGGCGTCTGTAAATTGCATGAAAAGTCGAACGCTTTACTGGAAATCGGGAACACGCCGACTCACGTATTAAATTGAAAACGGCAAAATGTATACATAATTAATAATAATAACGAATCGTGCTTATATAGCCCAGATTCTCAAAAACTGACTCAATGCGCGTGCTCCCGCATTCATACCAATAAATATGGAAATACAATTTCCTTGGTCCATAAAATCCCTCTCTCTCTCTCTCTCTCTCTCTCTCTCTCTCTCACACACACACACACACACACACACACACACACACACACACACACACTGACACACGCACACACACACACACACACACACACACACACACACACACACACACACACACACACAGCAGCTGAATCAAGAGGAAGTAAACGGGCCTAGTCGAAAGCCAGCCGGAACAGATACGTTTTCAAGTCAGACTTGAAACGATCTATGTCTGTCATGTCTCCCAAACCAGAAGGTAGTGCATTGCAGAGTGACGGGGCAGCGAGGCTAAACGCGCGCTCGTCTACTGTCTTGCGGTTTCGGTGAGGAACTTTCAAACTTTTTTTTTTTTTTTTTTAAAGAGGAAGAACGAAGAGTGCGTGTTGTTTGGTGGACTGTAAGAGATTGTGATAGTTCGGAAGAGTTCCTTCAAAAAAGCGAAATGCCAGTACGAGATGCAGATTTTGTACTGGATGCGGAATTTCACAGGCAGCTAGCAAAGATGCCGCAGCAAGGGTGTGATACTGCTGGATTCTTAATACTGAATCTGGCAGAGTGACATCCTGCACGTTGTTCACCTTCATGTCTCACCTTCCACAGCACAGCAACCTTGGACACCCAGGCTGGCTGAAAACGGCTGCATGCCAGCTGGATAGAAAACTGCTGGGTTGTGTTGTCGAACACGGCGTCCGGTAACATCACAGCCTGTAGATCCCCTTCGGTCAGGTTTGGATCGTCTGAAGATAAATCATGACCACATATGCCAACACAGTTCTGAACGGTCATAGCTTAGCGATTTGCAGGGAATGATGATTTTCTCTTGCACTGAAATCTTAGAAAGGCATGTCAGAGAGAGAGAGAGAGAGAGAGAGAGAGGGTGGATGTGTGTTTGGGAGTTTAACGTCCTTTTCCACCAAGTAAGGGTGATGTCAAAGACGGTGCAACCTAGAATAGGCCAGCACAAATATTTGGCCCCAGCCCGGATCCGAACACGACCCGGGCATTGAGAATCCAACGATCTACCATTCGACTATCCCGGCTTCCGAGAGAGAGAGAGAGAGAGAGGGGGGGGGGGGGCGGAGAGAGTGAGAGAATTCTTCTGGCTGTCGCACTTACCTGAAACCTGTACCTCGACAGTCTGTACCTCTGTGACGATGGACCCATGCAAGTTGATGTTGACGTGGACAGAGTAGGTTCCGGAGTCCTTGGTAGCCACGTTGAGCAGACGTACACCGGCGTTGGGGATGAACTCCACGTTGATGGTGGCACCGGGAGGAAGAAACAAACTGCCCATTACTTCTGTTGCCAGCACATTGTCATCGCCTCCTGAACACACACAGAACATACTTCAGGACACAAAACCTATTAATAAGAACAACAACAACGACAACAATAACACAATCAGCCCCGCCGCCACAAAACAAAACAAAAAGCGTCCTCCTAAGAAACAAGTTTCGAATCTGTTGGGCAGGAATTTTGCTAGGTATTTTTCCTCAGCAAATCGAGTCAGAATTGATGTGCCTTCCCTTCACGACTGTGACAGCAATGGGACAAATATTTTACCAGTCTCCATCCTAATACCAGTCCCAATCCCAATCTCCAACCCAATCTCCAGCCCAGTCTCAGATTCAATCCCAGTCCCGATCCCCATCCTATAGTCTCAATCCCTATCCCTATTCCAATTCCATTCCCTATCCCAAACCCAAACCCAAACCCAAACCCAAACCAAACCCCTGTCAAACCCAGTCCCAGTCCCCATCCCGATCCCTGTCCCCATCCCAATACATGAAAGTCAGTGCTGTTTTGAGCAAACCATTGTTGTCAACCCACCTGTAGGCCTGTAGTGCCATTCCACGTTCACCAGGTGATCCGCAGGATCCAGTGTGTAGTTCCACTTCAACGTGACACTCTGCCCGTTGCATGCCGGAACAACTGTCCCGTTGGACAGCAAAGCGGCAGAATTCCATTCGAAGGCATCAGAGACTGCACCAAAAGAACACACAGAGGATGCTTATTGTATCAACTGCATACTTGATCGATCACGTGTGTGTGTGTGTGAGTGTGTGCGTGCGTGCGTGCGTGTGTGTGTGTGTGTGTGTGTGTGTGTGTGTGTGTGTGTGTGTGTGTGTGTGTGTGTGTGTGTGTGCGTGCGTGCGTGCGTGTGCTCTGTGTGTGTCAGTGTGTGTGTGTGTGTGTGTGTGTGTGTGTGTGTGTGTGTGTGTGTGTGTGTGTGTGTGTGTGTGTGTGTGTGTGTGTGTGTAAGAGAGAGAGAGAGAGAGAGAGAGAGAGAGAGAGAGTTTACAAGACTTTCATTTGTGTGTGTGTGTGAAGTTTAAGTTTTTCACTAGGTAAGGCTTCTGTTAGTGCAAGTTTTATTTGTTATTATTATGTCTTATTATTATGTTTTATGGTGGCCTATAGTTTCCCTTATGGGTTTAATAAAGTAATTTAAATTTGAATTTGAAAGTCCTGCATAAAAACTGTTCGGATTTTGTTGCCATACGGATTGGTTTTATTTTGTTTCGTTTGCAACTCATAATTATACAGAAAGCAAAGCCATTCCTTTCCTTACTTTTGTTCTGTTTTATTCCAGCGAAACGTGCCTCACAATTTTAAAGTGCAAACGTACACCTGCATAGCATTATATCCATCAAAATACTGAGTCTTACGAAACGTACCTCCCAGCAAAAAGAGAAGCAAACGCAGTAGTAGCATGATGTCAAAGTTAGGCAGACCTGTGCTGCACCAGTATAGGGCTATACAAAGTACAACCGTAGGAATCTAGTCATTTCATATGATTCAATTTGTTGACTGCATGCAAGTTAGCTGTCTTTATTCGGTATTCATATCTTGCATGCCCCCTTAGTGCCCTCATTCCAGCGGCCGGTGTTGCTTAATCACGACTGATTCAGTGCAGATAACCTAGAACTCCGTCGGACCATTTCAAGTTAAAGGCACCTAATTCCTCTTAGTGTCAGCAGAGATTCTATTTCAGTTCTACAGAGATAGCGAGGGGACGCAGTATACCGGACACAACGAGTGATCCGTTCAGTGAAGATTGTGACCATCGATATGATCAGTTTGGTCTTCTTGGAAGGGTTTTCTCTTTTGGTCAGTTGTAATATCCCAGCGTTTTGCGGTTCTAAATAGACCAGCGATGCAAACTGACGATACCGGTGTAGTATGGTAACTGACGTGTATCCGGCATTTAAGCTGAGCCGCGGAGGCGAACCGGTCACGTAGGGCCGGACTCGGACAGCGGCGACAGGTTTTTTCCAATACTTGAAAAATTATAGAAATAAACAATAAATGCATACACAATGCAGAAGCGACACGGTGGCGGTACCGGGCCTGTCGCGACAGGAACGCAGCACGATTTCTTTCCTGCGGCGCTTCAAGAGCGAAATGAGTTATCCACTCCGGACTGGATTCAGTCGCCGCGAACTTGAGGGGGCGTGGCTTTTTAGTTTGCGTCAGTTTCCCACGTGTTCGAAGAACGAACAATATGTATCCGGCCGTAATAATTGCCTTTTAATCTTTTAGCTAGTAGAGCTATTGTTATAAGTAATTTTAAGTCCTCAACGACATGCGCGATTTACTGAATCCGCCATGACGGCGGCCGGACTGAATACGGGCCGGATCAGATACAGACTGATAACCCCGGCTATTGTCCAGCTTTGTGCAATGCTAGTCTGGGCCTGCCAAAGCGGCCTTCAGCAGTTGCCGGCTACGGTATCAGCCTGGAATCAAACACAACTGAACTGAAACTATAATTACTAGTATTCAGAAACTGATTCAGTATCCGCAGTCAGTCAGTTTCAAGCCGTATCAGTTTCAGTGTCAGTTGATTTACTGCATTTAGTTTACACTAAGAAGAGCAGTTGTAATGCAGGAGGTTGGGGGTGGGGTAACATGTCACAGTGTTAGATGCGACAGGGTGGGTGTGGTGGTATTAGTGGTGGGTATGTGTTCGATGAGCTTTACTGACTGGGAATCACGCGGACTTCGCCCAGTCGCACGACATCTTTGAGCGATCGCGGATTCTCAGTGCAAGAGAGACCATTCGCATCGCCCCAAGAGTTGTTTCCCTTGCACCACTATTTCCTGTCAACGTGTTTGGCAACAACAATGCTTTTTTCTCTCGGATAACCTTTCTCCAGGCAATTTTGCGCATCATAAGCTTCTTTTACGAAGGACCTAGGACTAAAACATCGATTTAAAGATGTTTTCGGAACTAGTCATCTTTGGGTAAGTACAGCGTTGTCGTTCACACTGGCTTTTCAGGACTCCTCAACTCCGGTCTTTACTTGTGGAAGTTTAGTTTTACAATGTCACTAGTACAGACTTTTTCTTTGTAAAAATCTCCTAATTTTGTTTCTAACTTTTGTTATACGTCCTGTCAGCTTGCAGCTTTTAGAACTTTACAAGTGAGATTTGTCATTTTCAATGCAGGAGACTCGGAAGTTCTTGATTCGCAGTTTTTTTGTTTTTTGTTTTTAATCGTCTGCCCTGTGTGACTATGTCTCGACTACGATATTTTTATTTTCGTTTGATTACGCTTGTTTCAGAACTCTTCTGATGAATGCTGGGGCCATCGTAAACTTCAGACTGTAAGTATTTATTAAACTAAACAAAAAAGTAAACAATAAACTAATGCAGGATGATTATTATTTTGCAGTGTCTCTTGTTATGTGACTGTAGATCCGTCCCCAGACTAACTTTACGTGTCGCGTAACGTACATCAACGTCGGCTGGTTCAAGTGCAGTTTTGGTAATCTCCAAGTCGGTGTGAAGGAGACTACATGCAGCTGTCCAGTTGAAGGGTGAGGGTGGGGGAGGAAATGACGCCCTTGATCACTTGTCTTTATTCCTGGTTCAGTGATCACAAGCACTGACAGGGAAGATGGCGGTGTGTAGTTGTGTAGTGATCAAGTCCGTGTTACCTCCATGGACGGGGGGGGGGGGGGGGGGGGGGGGGGGGGGGGGGGGGGGGGGGGGAGGCGGGCTAGACAGGGGGTGTCAGTCACAAACACTGTGGGCAAAATCTTTGCCCCAGGAGGCCCCTTGCAAACAGTAGGCAGCAGCTATTACATAAAGCTAGTCTGAGGCATGGATCTACAGTCACTGCGTTATTATTTCACATTGGCAGGATAATCAAGAAACATCATGGTTAGAAATAGGTATGCAGATGTATAAGGCTGATAATTTAACCTTCATCATACGTGTTGGGTGCAAAACCATCCATACTTTTAAAGAGGGAATTTTGAGGGTAGAGTCAGGTAAACATAGAAGTGTAACCATAAAGCTGATACACAAGAAAGAAAGAAATGAACAGAAATATCAACAGATATCTAACTAAGAGACCAAATGAAGGTCACCGCAGATTGACAGTGTGCATATTGTTGAAACGGCGGGCTGCTATGAAGACGAGATCAGTCCCGGCAAAATAAGTAAAAAAACACTCTCTATGTGACAAAAGTTCATAACTTGTATTGCATTTTTTAAAAATACAAGCGGCCTGTACAGACCATCACATTAGTGTGCATGTATGCAACTTTGATTCGATTATTCACTTTAGTTCCTTCTTTAAAAGTGTGGGTGAGTTTCCACCGACGATGTACGATGCCCAAGTTTTCTTCTTTAAAGTAATGAGTGTTTTTGCACCAACGTTGCAAGGTTTTAGGCGATGTACGGCAAAGTTAAACTCTCTGTCATTGTAACTGTAAGTCACATGCCTGATTCATCTGTTTTATGACCATTTATTTAATTTGTCTCATATTGTTTAGACTACTGTTCAAGGAAGTATGTTTTAGTTGTCATTTTATCATCATGTGTCACACATTGAACTCTTACACTGTAAATTGTTTACAGGAAAAAGTCACGAGATGAGCCTGCTTTTGGTGCAGTGGCAGAGCCCACATCAGGTTGGTCTTCAAATAGTTACTGAGTTGCAGTATAAAATTTACACCTTCAACGGGCTATTTCCATGGTTGCCAAGCCAACATGTTTTGGAATAGTTTTGCTTGTGAATGTGCCTGTATACTTATCTTGATGATAAGTAAAGCACTTCATGTGATACAGACACTATGAATGTTGGTACAGCACTTTCGGCCACCTAGTGTGTTGTTGGTACAACACTCTCGGCCACCTAGTGTGTTTGCTACTTCATTTGAGATGCTGTCACTGTGCAGTTGCCTTAAGTGATGTGATACTAGATACCACAAAAACAGCTCAAAACAATCTATGAGTCAGTGACAGTATGAGCATAAAAATCATAAAGACTGCCTCTTTTAACACATAGACACAAGGCTGGCAGGCAGGTCTGTCAAATGAATAAATTTATGATTATGTTCAGATACATACATGTATATCTAGTACACTCCTGTTCACTTTTGGGTCATGGAAGAAATAGGTCTTGCTGAGAGGTAAGACAAGCAGATCTTTTATAGATCTCTGTCATTCTTCAAATGTTCGTTATTTTTGCTGCGGACTTTTTCATTGTGTACATTACTCCCCCATAACCCATGTGTTGATTGTTTGCAGGTGACAGAGTGAGAGAATTTTTGTTGAGTCTGCGGCACATGAGGATATTCATCGCCCTTTGGAACATCTTTGTCATGTTCCTCATGCTGGTGTAAGTGGTGTCTCTTCATCAAGTTTTAAAACAAACCACGCACAAGAAGAGAGTTGTGTGTTCACATTTTCTTGACCAACCCAGTCTGTGTGTGTGTGTGTGTGTGTGTGTGTGTGTGTGTGTGTGTGTGTGTGTGTGTGTTGTTTTTTTTAAATTATTATTTATTGTTTTAACCCTCGTTCCACAGATATGAAACCCTGTAAGAGAACTAGCAACCAATGCAAAGGGACTTCACCTTTGCTGTGTACTTACTCCCCTTGGTCCTGTTCTGAGCTGTGCATGATTATTCGACTTCACAGGAGATGAATCTATACTTCCCCTCCACCCCCGTCCCAGAAAACAAACCAAGAAACAAAACAAAACAAAAAACCCTTAAATGCATCATTTACTGATGAAGTACATGTTGCAGCGTGTGTGTATCAAAGGGTAACATGAACTGTTGCTATGCACTAATGGTAATGTACAATTCATTTATTTCTTATTATTTTGTCCTGCACAGGTTCTTTGGACACTGACATCACTTGCTGACTCAACAACTGTGGGTGAATGATGGGATAATGTAGATTTCTGCACGGAGGCCTGTACATCTTGGGTGGTATTCAAGGAGCTGGGACAGTCGAGTGGTAGAGCATTAGATTTTCGATGCGCGGGTTGTGAGTTTGAATACTAGATGGGGCCAGATATTTGTGCTGGCCTATTTTCTCACTGTCCTGTCTTTGATATCACCCAAATATCATGGAAAAGGATGTTAAACCCTCAAACACCCACCCACCCTGGGTGATTATTCACCCAGGGTGGGGTGCTGTAGACTCTACCTGTAGTGCAAGTTGTGGGTGTAGAGTATACATCAGTGATTCCACGTACACTGTATGAGAGAAGAGCCTCCGTGTTGAGCACAGATCATGGTTACACATATTGCGAGGTACACACATGTAGCAGAAAGTGTCAGTTATGTAAACCAAGCAAATTTGAAGAAAGAGTTTAACAGTGTAGATAAGATATGTGAGAAGCAAGATTATGTAAACTGGCTGCCTGACACTAGTGACACACGTTTCAAGTTGGGGGAAAAAGTGAAAAATTGGTGGTCATTCTGTTACATCACCAAACCACCTCTACTTCTCTGAAGACAGTGCTCTTCTGTTTCTCCACAGATAAATTGGGAATCTGAAACATACGTTATTAGAGTTTCTGATTATTGGATCCATAAATCGGCTTCAACAAAATTGCTTTAGGTTTGATTATTTACGTGAATTTCATATTTTTCATAACAGTGATCTGAGTTGAACACCTCTCACTTTGTATTGTCAGTGTGTGAGGATTTGCCAGTTCCTGGGTGACAATGTCTTGGCGATGGAAACCCTGCTTTTTTTCTTTCTTTTTTTTTTTTGTCAAAACGTGAAAGAATATATACATAGCAAAAACAGAACTGATCATGCTTCCAACCTTGCACTTCTGGCATATATCTGTAGCATCATAAAGAACATGATTTGTTTTACATGTATTTGCTATTTGCAGTACATGTCAGTCAGTGTATACTTTTTCTCAGCTCCTCATTTCATTGAAGACAAAAGTGGGTGGTTGACTAAAATTCTTACGTCTTTCGCTGATTTTAACAGTGTTTTCTGGGTGTTTTTGAACTCATATAAATGTGTGCATATGTGTGTGTGTGTGTGTGTGTGTGTGTGTGTGTGTGTGTGTGTGTGTGAAAAGAGAGTGAGAGAGACTGGTTCACAGTGGTTGTTAATCATCAGTGTGCACTTTGAACATGTAAAGTATTTATAATTTGTACACTTTGATCTTTTTCAGGCATTTGTGATTCTTTTAGGGTAGGAAGTATATTGCGTGACTTTCATACATGATTGTATTGCAAAACTTCATATCATGAATATGGAATGTATTTCATTACAATAAAATGTGGGATTTTCTTTATTTGCTCTGGACTCATGAAATGGGTATTCAGATGTGTGTGTGTGTCTGTGTGTGTGTCCATGGATGTGTGTGTGTGTGTGTGTGACAGAGAGAGAGACTTTATGGACCAAGGAAATTTTATTTCCATATGTGCAAATATTGACAAGATATTGACACAGTTATCAAGAAAAGTGTATCTGCAGTAGAAATATATATATACAACAATAACTGCAAACGCTACACTATAAGTTAGTGGGAGCCTCCTTTTTTTAATGGGGATGTGTGTGTGTGTGTGGGGGGGGGGGGATCACTTTAGAGCTTGATGCTGCCGCTTTAACGTTTCCACCTTCTCCTTGCTGTCTTAAAGCCGATACAGACCAGCGCGCATTCCTCACTCACCTCCGTGATGGATGGGCATGAATTTGGCAGGTGTGAGAAATTATTAATGAGGGGGGAGTCGACAATTCCACTAATTAGTACAGTCGACAATCCCACTGATTAGAATACCGCCCCACAGGACATGTCCAGCAATACCGCGGGTTCTGGAAGAAGGACGTAAGCGCCTTGGATTTGGTGCGCGCTTGAGCCATTCTTCCACATGATGGCAGACATCTATTTCCTCACTTTGGCAAGGAGTGGAGTGTAGTGGGGTGGGGGTAGCCGGGGGTGAGACAAATGGGATTGGCCGCAAGTGAGAATGCGGTGGGACATTCTTCGTTTTCGGGTTTAGCGGTGCCTGTTGGGAATTTCCTCGCATGTGGGAGAGGCGTGTTCTGGGGTACATGTACGGATAACACTTTATTTCATCCGTATCTGTTTCATCTGATTTAAATCAGTCCTCCTTTATTCATTTATTTATTTATTCGTTTATTTTGCTTACTTATTTATATTTCATTTCTGCATGTTTTCGTTGTTTCAGTGATCTGTTTGGTACACTTACGTTTGATACTTTAGTTGCAACTTGTGTGTGTGTGTGTGTGTGTGTGTGTGTGTGTGTGTGTGTGTGTGTGTGTGCGTGCGTGTGTGTGTGTGCACGGTGTGTGTGTGTGTGTGTGTGTGTGTGTGTGTGTGTGTGTGTGTGTGTGTGTGTGTGTGTGTGTGAGAGAGAGAGAGAGAGTGTCAGCCTCAAAATGTTCGCTTGAATGTGTTTTTAAACCTTGTCAACTTTGTCTTGTTTTTACCTGCTATTGTAATGGCGCTTGGAGTTTCTGCCGAGGGGCAGGCGTCACATTCACACGAATTTAATTATTTATTGTTGTTATTATTATTAATTTTTTTTTAGGGTGGGGGAGGGGGTTATGGATGAAGGGAGTCTGAAGGATTAAACCTACCATATGTGTGCGCGCGTGTGTCGTTATCTGTCTGAAATTGGACAACAACAACAAAACAAAAAGAAATAAACTGTGGCAAACAAAAAACGCTCCTCAGTATTAAAAACAATCTTGCAACTCGGAACTGTAATATGCAGGAAGAAATAAAATGAATACAGAAGTCTAATGCGGCGTGTTTCGCTCCCAAATCAACCCAAATGCCTCACACCCACACTTCTCTATTTCTCCAGCACGACCAGTACGGTTTTCCTGGGCTACTTCTCTCATGTCTGCACGCAATCTTACAATTTTCAAACCATGAAGGTGGTGGGGTTTTTTTTTTGTTTTTTTTTTTACCATTTGATTGTTTCTCTGTCCTTTGATTCATCTTGGTTTTTTTGTTTGTTTTTTTTTTTTTCTTGTTGTTGTTGGTGGTGGTTTTGAGTTTGTTTTTATCGTCGGTTTTCCACTTTCCTGAGCTTTTTATCTGTCTTTTCGTTTATTTTGTTTTGTTTTGTATTGTTTTTATTGTTGTTAAGGGAGGGGGGCGTTCTCCCCCCCCCCATCTCTCTCTCTCTCTCTCTCTCTCTAATCAGCAGGATATAAACTTTGACTTTTCGTGGCTTCTACCTTGTTTTGTGACTGTTTCCAGTTTCTTATAACGGCTCTTCCAGTGAAAAGTCAGTGTTGCTGCTTGTACTGCAAAACGTAAGTGAAACTTAAAGTAGCAAAGTAAAAGAGACCGAAACCTTTTAGCAAATGGTGAGGGGTTTCGATACAGGATGTCTCCTTCTAGCGCAGACATACCACAGACTGATCCTGTCTGCCAAGAATAAAAGAAAGTCTTGGACAAGCAAAAGAACGCTTTCAGACCATTGACCTGTCTGTAAGGGTATGGTGGCCGGTGTCAGATTTTAGACAAATTGCAAATTGATAAAATGATAGACTATGGCTTTACCAGTCCTGTGTCTGCACACACGTAATTTGGATTGCACTTCGATTTCAGCCCGTGTTCAAAATGGAACAGACAATAACGTAATCCTCTTAGCGGGACAGGGAGAAAGCTGAGGCGGAGAATAGGGAGGGACGGGGAGGGGAGAGGAGGAGGGGATACTGACGTTTTGTGATGACGTGAATGATGCCAGGAAATGCACAAGAGTGGAATGAAATGCGTGACGCGAAAAAAGGGGAGAGTTTTCTGGATGTGCACGCGAGCCGACCCTCCCTGGATCCACATTCGGGGCCACCTTTTGCCCTACGGGTCGTGTTCAGGCTTTTGGCTACGCACCACTGATACAGATTTCAAAGAAACTGCTATATACTCCTATTAAATATAACGCTGCGCATGACGCCCTAGAAATGCTTTAAAATGCTCCCCCCCCCCCCTCATCCCCACCCCTCCCCGCATGACACCCTAAAAATGCTTTAAAATTCACACACACACACACACACACACACACACACCACACACACACACACACACACACACACACACACACACCCGTTACCCTAATATTTTTTTCAAATTTAACCTTGCAAGGCCGGTCACTCTTGCGTCTGTTTGGATTGTCTCCCTGGACAGACAAGTTAGCATTCGGCCTACTCCGGCATAGACTAGAGCATCAGACAACGATGAGGTTTGAATGTTCATGTGACGATTACTATAATCTATTTTATATTTCATGGGACCAGGTCACGAAAATGAGCAGCTGCTGAGCTGGTAGGAACGAAACGAAAACCGGTTTACTGTATTTCCGGACAAAAATGACACAACCTTGAGCCAATCGAACAACGCTGTCGGACACACTCTGGGGCTACAAAAAGGATCTGCACAAACTTTCTCACCAGTATTAACCTAATCATGTGCAATGCAGGATCCAGGGAACGTAGAGGAAGGAGAGGAAGGTGCAATATTCCGACAATGCATTCGCACATTAAAATACCCTGGGATAAGTTAACGGCGTGACGTTAAGGCATTTTTCTCACGTGCTCAGTGGTCAGGAAAACAGGGGTTTTTTTGTTTGTTTTGTTTTTTTAGCTGCCCCAACTCTTTGCCAGCTCCAGTGGTGTTCCTCCCAGGTAATGGGTAGAATCCATGGAGGGCTCGGAAGCTGGGACAATTTTAATTACGCATGATGATGGAGATGAGGATGATGGTAAGATGATGCTATGGAGGTCCATGTGGTTTGGGACTGCGGGATAGGGCCGCATTCCTCGCTTCCTGTCATAAATATCCCGGCATTAACCAGGCCCGGGAACTACGGCACCTGCGGTGCCGGCCGTGTAATCATCCACATCATAAGACGTGTCATACCAAGGGAAGCACCCCCAAGGTCGCACCCGTGAAGTGGGTGAAACTCGGCTGTGTGGCAACAGCCTCCCCACTGGGTCCATAGCACACCCGCTCTGGGTAGGAGCCGACCTAGGTAGGAAAAATCCCGCTTGCCTCGGCTGGGATTCGAACCCGGGTCTCCCGGTCCATGGTCCGAAGTGCTCACCACTACACTACGGGGGCCGGTACAAATACTTTTTTTTTTTTTTAAGCCGACCTTCCGATTAAAATCAGCTACACATTATCGATACTCCGCAACAGCAATTTCGCTTGTGACGAAAATATCATAGCCACTTTCAACCCAAAACAGGACGGCTGTACTCTGTTGCAATCAAAATAAGAATGTGATACGTATGTGGGGGGTGGAGACAAAAAGAGAACTATTGGCTAGACAGCATCCGATGGCTTTCCCCAGTGTGAGTGACAGAGCAATTAGCTGTCCAGTGTTTGCTGTCAGTCAAAAGCAAAACAAGCTTGTGTTCATTATTCTGTCTTTGCATGTCCCTTTCTATATTCCTCCCTCTGTCTTTCACCAGTTCTTTTGGCGTCTGCCCATGTGATGTGATGTGTGTGTGTGTGTGTGTGTGTGTGTGTGTGTGTGTGTGTGTGTGTGTGTGTGTGTGTGTGTGTGTGTGTGTGTGTGTGTGTGTGTGTCCGGTTGACAATTTTCCAAGTACGATTTTTTTTTCTGGGAACTTGTTGGAGTTATCCCGATAGGTATAATCTGTCCATCAAACATTTGACAGGCCCACGTAAGTGTAGTGGTTAGCGCTTTGAACCATGGACCTGGAGACCGAGGTTCGAATCCCAGCCGATGCAAGCGGGATGTTCTTATCTAGGTCGGCTCCTACCCAGAGCGGGCGTGCTATGGGCCCATTGGGGAGCCAATGGTCACCCACTTCACGGGTGCGACCTTGAGGGTGCTTCCCTTGTTATGGCACATCTCATGATGTAGATGATTACACGGCCGGCACCGCAGGTGCCGTAGTTCCCGGGCCTGGTTAACGCTTGGACGGATATTTATGACAGGAATAATGATGACTGGAAGCGCGGAATGCGGTCCTGTCACGCAGTCTCACACCCCATGGACCTCCACAGCATCTTACCAACATCCTCAACGTCATCATCCTCATCTGCATAATAAAATTGCCCCAGCTTCCACGCCCTCCGTGGATTTCACCCAGTGACCGGGGAGAAATACCACTGGAGCTGGCAAAGATTTGGGGTAGCCGACAACAACAACAACAACAAAAATGAATTAAAAAAGTAGACTCCTTCCCTTGATGAGTATCATGATTGTCTGTGATGTACTGTGATACACTGTATTATTCAGGTGGAATGTTTGTGTATGTTGTGAGTGAGTGGTTGTTTTTTTCCTTCCTTCCTTCTTTACACTGTTATTAGTGTTGGTACTATTTGGATTGCTAATTGGATCAGTGTGTGTGTGTGTGTGTGTGTGTGTGTGTGTGTGTGTGTGTGTGTGTGTGTGTGTGTGCACGCATTTACGAACGCATGTGCACGCATATTGTATCTGAGATATGCAACGATGCTTGTATTCCAAGAATGCAATATCGCTGATCCTTCCGGAAATCATTAATACACAATCAGAGGTGTGTGTGTGTGTGTGTGTGTGTGTGTGTGTGTGTGTGTGTGTGTTGTGTGTGTGTGTGTGTGTGTGTGTGTGCTGTGGTGTGTGTGTGTGTGTGTGTGCGTGGGTGCGTGGTGTGGTGTGTGTGGTGTGTGTGTGTGTGTGTGTGGTGTGTGTGCGTGTGTGTGTGTTATTTGTTGTATAATTATGTTTGTTCTACAAGATATTCTTTAGAGTAATTTGATATGTCCATCTACGTAGGTCTGTTGTCTATAAATGTCTGTGGCATGTAGACGTATATGTCCTAAAAACAGAAATAAAAAAGTAGACTCAGCAACAACTAAATCAACAACAACTTCAGCAACACCAGCACAACAACAACAACAGCGACAACAGTCTAGAACGAGCGCCGTGGGAGGTCATAACCACCAGACGTCAACCAATAGCGGGCCGCATCGATTTACTGACATCAAGAATTCACTTGTGAGTTCTCACATGGCAATTTTCAGCCAACTCGATTAGAAAAATTGGAATTTTGTACATGAACAGACAGGCAAGAAATACGTTGGGTTTTTGTTGCTGTTTTTTTTTTTTTTTTTTAATTGTAGCAGAGGCAATGTGAAACTGGTTTGCATATTGATACGCGTACGTACGCGCGCGCGCGAGCGCGCGCACACACACACACACACACACACACACACACACACACACACACACACACACACACACACACACACACACACACACACACACACAATGTGCACGCATATTGTGTATCTGAGATATGCAACGATACTTGTATTCCAAGAATGCAATATCGCTGATCCTTCCGGAAATCATTAATACACAATCAGGTGTGTGTGTGTGTGTGTGTGTGTGTGTGTGTGTGTGTGTGTGTGTTGTAATATACATCATAGGTTTCTGCTCATGTACACACACAACAACAACAACAACACACACACACACACACACACACACACACACACACACACACACACCCGAATGACACTGAATTACGTAGGTAACTTCACCCACTCAGCAATACTGGAATATAATCCTCGTCGTCTTATTGGCTTGGTGACGATACCGTCTGAACCCGCCGAGCACTTTCTGCGATATATTTTTAGATAAAATGAAACCGGCCCCCTCCTCGAGCTAGGAAGTCTCACTGTTCCTCGATGAAGACTGATTCTAACTCCCTAAGGGAAAAGAGCTCTCCTTCTCTCCCATCACGCGACAATGCAATTGAACCTTCTCCCATGTCCGCTAGCTTCTTCCGCATGGACAAAGACAACTGTCTCTTTTTCGGATCACGCGGACATGCAGACAGGGGCGCATTTGCTGAGGAGCAACATCGAACCCGGCATTGTTTGTGACAAAAAGTGTGTCGTCTGGGAATCGCTTGCCCATGTCGATTATGCTAACTGCAGGGCTGGAAACTTTGTGGACTTTTTTTTCCCGAAAGTTGCCGAGACGATGCTAGAGAGGTATTGTTACAAAATTTGCCTACATGTTAACTGGCTCGAGGTGTCACCAAAATCATATTCTTACGGATAACCGAAATCTTCTTTTGCATATACATACCCCCCTCCCCCCCCCCCCCCCCCCCCCCCCCCCCCCCCCCCCCCCCCCCCCCCCCCCCCCCCCCCCCCCCCCCCCCCCCCCCCCCGTGGAGACAGCGTGTCCTGACGTGGTATACGTGCAGGATTCATTAAAGGGGCTAATGCTACCATTCTTACGCTCACAGATCGTTCTCAGCTGTTTTCGTGCTATCTATCATCACATCACTTAGACACCTGGACAGTGGCAGCGTCTGCAATGCTGGCACGGAGCCAACAAAGGGAAAATCCCCCGTCAAATTCCTGCCCACCAGCGGGGGATTCGAGCCTAGTATCCAAGGATCCGCAGGCGAACGCCACCACCACCACTAAGTCAGATCCCCTTTTCGTGAAATTTAGACGGGGATGGCGGGGTGGCGGGCTGCCCACCTGGGTGTCGGGCAGGGCGCTTGGTTGATGGCGTCAGGTGCCGAGACAGTCTGGTGCTGCCAACAAGGCCTGATTGACGAGGCGATCGATCCGCTGCTATCGATCCCTCGCCTCCTTTTTCTTCGCCGCACTCACGCGCTCCCAGACAGACAGACAGACAGTCAAGCGCGTGCATAGGTCACGTGGTCAGCCCGCCATTGTCTTCAGCCTGCGGTGCAGGCGCTGTGGGTAGATCGGTCGGTACGTGTACCCGAGAGGAAACTACCCTGCTACCCTTTACGCAACATCCTACCCCGATCGTTCCGTCTTCCGTCGGGTGTGTGTGTGTGTGTGTGTGTGTGTGTGTGTGTGTGTGTGTGTGACAGACGCGTTGACATGTGTCAGTTGAGAGCATATTCACAGGTATACCTAAACAACATGAAGGACGTGAAATGATGGAGTGTGCAGTCTGTTTTCCATAAGCTAGAATTCTTTTTGTTTGTTGGCTGGTTTTGTTTTTGTGTTTTTGTTTCCTGGTGTTAATTACTGCACTGTGAAGTACACTCTTTGCGAGCGGTAGTGGTGAATTAGCGCACATTTAGGAAGAATGAAGTCACACCTCGTCGCATGGACTGCTGTCAGTAGGCTGAATCAGGCCTATCATATGCATTCTGAGTATTGAACATCCCTGTCCTGTCTGTTCTTCGGTGACAGAGCACACACACACACACACACACACACACACACACACACACACACACACACACACACACACACGCACGCACACACACACACACACTAACACACACACACACACACACACACACACACACACACACTGGACTGCTGTCAGTAGGCTGAATCAGGCCTATCATATGCATTCTGAGTATTGAACATCCCTGTCCTGTCTGTTCTTCGGTGACAGAGCACACACACACACACACACACACACACACACACACACACACACACACACGCACGCACACACACACACACAAACACACACACACACACACACACACACACACACACACACACACACACTGGACTGCACTTAACCCCCTCACCCCCCACCCCCCACCCCCACCCCCACGCCACCATCGTAGTGAGCACTGCATTCATTGACATCGCCGTGAACTGCACCACTCGTTACGTAATAAACATGAGAGTTGCCGGGAGGCGCGCGAGAGCTTGGCGTGCACTGTGCTCACTGTGTCCGCCCGGCGTCCGCTGCCTTCCGTGCTGTTGTTGTCAGTCTGCGACTGAGTCAGCCATTTGATGCTTCCCTCACAACACGAGCCACAAGCTGCATGCTCACTGCTGTTTTGGACTGCGCTGCTAGCCAGGCCACAGACAGCTAGACAATCCCGCGACGGACATGGCCGTGAGGTGGAGGAGGGAATTTCGTCACTAACTTTGACAATAGCACGTCGCCTAGACGAACGAGAAGGGCCGGACACACACGGGGGTTCACTAAAGCATCGAATGTTGTAGAGCTTTTGCCGGAGGTTGGGGGACGAACGAGTAGTACCGCTGGCACCAAACCAGTCCACTGTCCCAGGAATTGTGCCAGAGAGAGAAAAAGAAAGGAAGATGCGAGCGATTGTTGGAGGCAGCCAGCGTCGAGCATCGTTGCAGTGTGCTGCGCAACGGAGCTCTGAGATGCCGTATTAGCTTATGTTTTATTCACCGTGGCTCGCAGTCAGCGCGAATCGACGGCGGACTGTGTCCTGTATAGCGGGTAGAGAGAGAGGTTGAGAGCGAGAGAGAGAGAGAGAAGGAAAGAGAAAGAGAGAGAGAGCGAGAGATAAGGCGAAGCGTTGGTGCCGTGCTGAACTGCTGAAACCAGTGTTGTGATGTAGTGATGGCGTGTCGCCACTGCCTTCAGCCTTGTCTCTCCGTGTGGATGTGTCTCTGCCTGTCTTGCTACCCAGAAACTGGTGGTTCTGATCCGCGCTGCCCGTTACCTACCCGTCGTGTGTGCCAGACATCCCGCTCTGCGCCCCGTCCGGTCGCCTCCACCACCCCCATCCCCGCGCTACACCTTTCCATGCCTGTGCGCCACCCTGCTGTAGGAGTGTCCCTAGCCTCGCGTTGCTGGCCACTGTCTGTCTGATTACCTACTCCGCCTGTCCGAGCGGGCCTGTGTGTGTTGAGAGAGGGACTGGGCACCAGCAATGTGCTCACTGACATGGAAGGGACACCAAGATGAAAGATGAGGTCGCACCCGCTGTGGGACCACAAGGCAGTCGGCTGGAACACCACCAAGGACCGCGACAACTATCGCTCAGTCGCAGCCGTCGCTCGTGCGCTATCGGGCCTGACCGTTACAGCAGCCTGTTGGCCGTCACCGTCTGCTATACACGATCCCTCCGCCATCGTCGTCACCACGTGGTCCTCCACAACGACAACAACGACAGTGACAGCTGGGGAAGGGGGAGGATTAGGGGAGGACGGGGGAGACGTGGAGGAGGGAGAGACGTTGACAGACGTTCCCAACGATGAGTGTCCGCCGCTCCAAAGACGGGGCCCGCAAAAGGGACCCTGGGGGTGGGGGAGAGGTGAAACCCCGACACCCTACCCCACCCGATAGTATACCCAGCGGCCCTGTGCCTCCACCCAGAACGGAGAAGATCCTGAAGGGCAGCAAGCCGGTGACCCCAGTGACTCCAGGCACCCCAATCCTGCCTGGCCAGAACATCATCTACTCCACACGCATGCCTAACAGCGGCAGTGTGGCGCGGACTCACGCCGGGCGGGTGTTGACCCGGACTGACACTGGGGTCAGCATCCCGCCCAACTTCTTTCTGGACGACGCCGTCGGCAGTCCGCGCTCACAATCCGTGACTGTCCTGCCCGGGGTCAGCGCTGTCAGTAGGACAGCAACTGGGACGCCGGTGTCCCCGAGAGTCGTTGAGGTCGTGGACGACAGACAAGCCTCAGGAGTAGCTGCCGCAGGAAGTGGCGGTAGTGGCGCAGGAGACAGCGCGGACAGCCGGAACGGTTACCCGGGCGGTGTGGACGCGGAGTTTAACACCCCGCGAAAATGGGCCACGGGGATAGCCGGGGACGATGAGAGGATTCTGCTGAACGTGGGCGGTGTGCGGCACGAGACTCACGTGTCCACATTGCGGGCCATCCCCAACTCCAGGCTCTCGCGCCTCGCCGAGATGCACGTGCAGTC
>JACVVK020000248.1:47500-70000 GCA_018292915.2 Batillaria attramentaria
AGTGCCTGTACGCTCGAAATCTGAAAGCGATACAATGCTGTCTACAGGCCGTGCGAGGCGGCGACAGTTCAAACCCTTCGTCCCCTGGATTTAGCGCGAGATGATTAGGATGGTGTCTGTGATGAAGTTTGTGGTCTTGAGCAGATTCGGGGTTCCAGAACGGTTGTGGAGCTCCAGACGTTCTCTACAAGCGTTTTGCTCCAGCGGGTCAGTGCTGCGTCCTTGCTTCTTGGAAAAAGGGGGCAGGACTACAGGATACGTTGTCCATGATCCCTGGACAAAATACCAGCAGGAAAAGAAATATTGCTGGTAGGGAATCCTGATAGGATTGCGTTTACCCAGCAAACCACGTAGATCAATGGGAACCGATTTGCCCTTTTCTCTCTCTCCCTCTCTCTTTCTGTGAGATTCTCGGTTTCTTGACCTGACATTTTGTCCAGATGGCCGCCATTACGATAAGCCGGTGGTGATATTGAAACGCGGCCCCCGTTATGTAGTGGTTAGCACTTCGGACCATGGACCGGGAGACCCGGGTTCGAATCCCAGCCGAGGCAAGCGGGATTTTTCCTACCTAGATCGGCTCCTACCCAGAGTGGGTGTGCTATGGGCCCAATGGGGAGGCTGTTGCCACACAGCCGAGATTCACCCACTTCACGGGTGCGACTTGGGGGGTGCTTCCCTTGGTATGACACGTCTTATGATGTGGATGATTACACGGCCGGCACCGCAGGTGCCGTAGTTCCCGGGCCTGGTTAATGCCGGGATATTTATGACAGGAAGCGTGGAATGCGGCCCTGTCCCGCAGTCCCAAACCACACGGACTTCCATAGCATCATCTTACCATCATCCTCATCTCCACCATCATGCATTAATAAAAAATTGCCCGAGCTTCCGAGCCCTCCGTGGATTCCACCCATTACCAGGGAGGAATACCACTGGAGCCGGCAAAGAGTTGTGGCAGCAAAACAACAACAACAACAACAACAACAACAACAACAACAACAAAACGCGGATCAGTGATAGCATGGGGGTTGCGTAGTGCTGAGTCCCCATGGCCCAACAGATTGCTCACAAGACTATAACTACTGCCATCTATCGTCTATAGCCTATAGATCCATAATAAGACTACGCGACATACCGATGGTCGCTGGTGGGTTATCCCGAGTCCACCTGGGCGCACGAAGATTTCGTACTGGGGTCAGATAACGTCGGGCGGTAAAATCACATGTATAATTCACAGACAGATCTGCAAACAGGGTAGACGCCATGGGCTGTACTGACCACAGGAGCTGTTTGCCTTGCTGTAGATGCATGTGCAGTATGGCGTGTAGTTTGCAGACGACCATGCAGTTTTTCCCGCTTCCCTAAGACGACCACAGACTTTCATCAAACATGATGGTGGCTGAGTTTTCTTCACCCGCTTGTGACGCATCTGTTGATGATTATGACGATGGCAGTGAGAGATGATGATGATGATGATGATGATGGAGAGGGAGAGAGAACGCTGGAGGGCAGACATTGCATTATGGATCTGTTTTAACTAAAAGCCCCCATTTACTCACCTGGGAGGCCAGGAATTGCCAAACGCACCAGACTACATGAATATTCAAATCCCCCATGCACTGAAGGAGGCAGGACAGACACGCGCCACTGTACCACGTGATCAATGACATGAAATGAAGCAAACTCCTCCGCCGTCATTTCAATTTTCTCCGTCCCCTCGGGATGACCCGACCGACAGAGATCAGCGGCCGTCGCTTGAAGTGGGTCCCTGAGGGCTCGGCGGATATTTCATACAGATGGACGAGTCGCATGGTGTGTACTTGCCCTTTCGAGGTCTCTCCGTTCAGTTTTGAAGAGTGGTTGTTTTTTGTTTTTTTTCTTTTTCGGATATTATTTTTTTCGGATATTATTCGTACTGTCCAGAGCAAAATAGCAGTTATTATGCTCCTGGTACACACACACACACACACACACACACACACACACACACACACACACACACACACACACATCTCCCCCCCCCTCCCCTCTGTCCTTGTTTGTGTTTCTTCCTTCCACTCTGTATTTTTTTTTCTATCAGTAATGCTCAACACACACACACACACACACACACACACACACACACACACACACACACACAGACCTACGTGAGACAATGACAATGAGAGAGACAGAGTGAGAGGGGCTGGGGTAGGGTGGTGGGCTTTGGTGAATTTTGTCTGCAATAATAATAATAATAATAATAAATCGCTTTGGCACGCTTCATCGCCCACCGCCATCTTGAATACCGTTAAGCGTCTTTTCTTTCGAGTTTTTCAAAGCTCCCCCCCCCCCCCCCCCAAAAAAAAAAAAAAATCTAAATCGTGTTTTCAGGAGAAGAACCGAAAACAGGCGCCCTGAAAATGTACTGCGGTCGCTGCCTAGCAACGGAGCGTAGAAACCCGCCTAGGTTTTAATCATGGCCCTGAAATGAAGCTGCCCAGAATTGAGCGCGAGACACCTGTTTACCTGGTAACCCTAGACAAGTGATTATCGAAAATGGCCGCGTCGTGCCAACCCTTCTTCTTTTTTTCCCCGCCCGCCCGTGAAACCAGAGACTCGTTTGAGGATCTCATCAGGCCGGAGGGCAAAATGAACGGCAATCAGACGACGCTAGCTGGGCAAAAGTTGCACGGCGGCAACAGCAATGACAAGGAAGACTTCTTCTCTTTTTTGAGAGTGGCACTTGAGCCCCTTGTGGCGTACGCAGGAAAGTCTGACCGAGCAGCTTTTGTTGTTGTTGTTGTTGTTGTTTTGTCGTCGTAGTTTGTTTGTTTGTTTGCTGTTGTTGTTCTTCTCTTTTTGAGAGTGGCACTTGAGCCCCTTGTGGCGTACGCAGGAAAGACTGACCGAGCAGCTTTTGTTGTTGTTGTTTTTGTTGTTTTGTCGTTGTCGTTGTGGTTTGTTTGTTTGTTTGTTTGTTGTTATTGTTTTGTCGTTGTCGTGGTTTGTTGAAATGTGTTTGTTGTCGTTGTCGAGACTTTGGGCCGTTTTGGCGTACGCAGGAAAGACCAAGCAGCGCCTTTGCTTGTTTTGTTGTTGATTGTGCCAAAGCAGTAGATTCTGCTTAAACAGCATTCGCCGCTGTGAAGTTAACTCAAGAGCTCGAGCCAGAACACCCCCTGCCCTATATATGATAAGACTGGTCAACAACAACAACAACAACAACAACAACAACAGACACTGCACACCAATAGGAGCCACTTAAAGCTACTATTACGCAAGGCATGGGCCTTCCCCGCTAGGCTCATGACCACTGCAGATTGCATAATAGTGGCTTGAAGTGGCTTCTAGTGATCTGAAGATTATGAGTAAAACTGCGATTTTTGTATGGGCTTTTAAGAGTTCAACTGTTGAAAACGCTAAAAAAAAAAAAAAAAAAAAAATATATATATATATATATATATATATATATATATATATATATATATATATATATATATACAGTCGAACCTGCCAAGGCGGTCACCTGTATAAGCCAAACCACTGTCTAACCTGGTCACCCCAGAGGATCCCCTGACACACTAGCTGTTGACATGACACCCTGGATAACCCGGTCACCTGTCTAAGGTGGTCAGTTTGACCCAGTCCCTTGGGTGACCGCCTTACACAGGTTTGACTGTATATATATATATATATATATATATAATATATATATATATATATAATATATATATATATATATAATTTTTTTTAATTAAAAAAAAAACGGAGAAAAGGGAGAGTGCTGTATGGTCGTTTGGGAAATCACAAACGACACCCACCCCTCTTCCCGGAACACTGAAAATAGGTGCACGGTATAATTATGCATTTCGAACAGGAGTGGCGCACCGACCAGACAGTCTTCAACACTGGAGACACACCTGCAGAGGACTGATCAATGACGTGTCCAGCAAATCGAAGTAAGGAGAAGACGAACAGTGGGCCCATAAGAAAGACAACAGAGGGAAAGAGAAAGGGGTCCAATTAGGCTAATGTGGTGGACTGCGGGCCCCAAATTTACTTTGAAGCTGCCCGACGTGGGAGGAGTGTGTTGGTCAACAATTCTCTCTCTCTCTCGCGCGCGCGCTCTCTGAGAGTTATCTCCCTTGGGATGGGATCGTCGACAAGGGTGGCAGAGTAGGGGAGGCGGATACGGGTTGTGCAAGTGAAGGAGGCTTCTTTTCTGATTGTGATTTATTCTGGGAAACAGGGTTATAAAAAAAATGTTGTGTAAACGCGCACCCATCCTAATCTGTTTTCGAAACAAATGGCACTTGACCTCGTGTTTCCCCCCCGCTGTTTTTTGTTTTGTTTTTGATGTTGTTTGTTGGAATTTTTTTGTTTGTTTCTGTTGTTGTTTCTTTGTTGTTGTTTTTTGCTTGTTTTGCGAAACAAAGTTTTCAGCTGAGAACATCCCTTGGAAAAACCTGCACTTTTTCTGCGTGCGTGTCTGTAAATATTAGGCAAATTAGACGATACTGAGTTAGGTGCAAAACCGTGTTTGTCTAGCACTTTTTGGCGTTAGTTTGGAAGGGAATTCGTGTCCATCCGGTAAAGAAAACAAAAACAAAACTAAAAAAACAACAACAACCAAAAAAAGTCTGTTAGAACTTGCATTAGCATGTATCCTTATATCAAAAAGTTATACTTTCAAACACCCACCCACCCTTTAGATCAGAAAACATGTTGGTTGGTTTGCTTTATGGCGCGGGGGGGAGGGTGTTGGTTGGTGGGTGGGATTTTTTTTTTGTTTGTTTGTTGATTTTGCTCGCGCTCACAATCAGATTATCGGAATGCATACTCCTCTCACGAAGCGCCGGTGGACAAGTAAAATAAATGTGGATCTGCACATTACAACACAATTTGTCTCTACTGCCCTTAGGCGTTACCTTAAAAGCTTAGTCGTGTCCAGCGCCAAAAAAAAAAAAAAAAAAATCTCACAGAGAGATCAGCATGCACCTTTGATCTTTCCATTAAAAAAAAAAACACGTATGTTTTTATACCTGCTTACACATTGCCTCAGATCTTTTGCGTGGAGTTGTCCATACTTTTTCACGGTTTGGTCCACAGTCTTGTTATAAGAGGTACCAAAAAAACACCCTCTAAGTGATAGGAAATGTTCAAAACTGTGTGTATGCAGACGTCGACTATTTACCGATAAATTACCCCAAGTTTTCCTCCGCAAACGGAGTGCAGTCCACTTTGTCTCACCCGGCCCTGTGCTGGATCGAAGTGCACGTACGGAATATGACACTAAGGACTACTCTGGGAAACATATCAACCGTGGTAGTTCAGGGGGAAAGACCTTCGATTTTACGTCCGTGGTTTCAGACTTCCTGATTCTCCACTTGATGAATTGTTAGGTGCCTTTCTTACGCTCAGTTTTAGGCCCATGTGAGAGTGAGTCATTCCTCCATCAGCCTCTAGTCTTCGCCAAACACGCAAAATAAATGTGAACATTTCGTGTCCTCGGTGTGTCACAGTGGCCGCGAAGTGCCCTGTCGCCCAAACTATGCCACAGTAAACATGGGCTAATGCTATCAGTCTTATGCTCACAGATCGTTCTGAGCTCGTGGTATCTCTCACCGCACCCCTGAGACACCTGGATAGTGACAGCGTCTGAAATGCTGGAGTTTAGGGGGGGGGCCGGGGGGGGGGGGGGGGGGGGGGGCAGGGTAAGTAAGTAAGTTTGGAGTTTTCCACCTCGTGCGTGTGATATCAAAGACGGGGGAACGAGAAAAGGCCAGCGGAAATATTTGGCCCCAGCCGAGATTCGAACGCACGACCCGTGCATTGAAAGTCCAACGCTCTAGATACCATTCAGCTATGCCGGCCCCCCCCCCCTCTCTTCTGCCCCCCCCCCCCCCCCCCCACCGGGTGGGGTTCGGGGGAGGGGGGGTGCAGCTTCAGTTTCCCAGTAATGGGATAACAAAGCTCTAGTATACAATATACTCGTACCAAAACCAATCTCAGCTGACATAAGACGAAAGCTGTAACCCTGTGTTGCTGTGGTGTTAATTTCCTTGAGTAAACTTTGTGTGTGTGTGTGTGCAGTTTAGGCGCACCGCACGACATACATCACTTCGTCATTGCAGGCGGGCAGTGGCTGTGACACACGGACAGTATGAAACGGTGGAAAATGTCGCCTGCGTTCCAAAGTTGCGGAGATTTAATAACCCCAGAGCGAGACATTGATCGCCCGTTGCGTAACACTGCGTATAATTTCACAGCCGCTCGAAATGCGTTTCCATATACACGAAGCGGAGAGGAGAAACTGAATTGCACCCAGGGGGAAAAGCGGTTGCAGAAACGGTACGCTATTAAGGAATCGATACATGAATGAATGAATTGCTGAGCACATGAATGATTGAAGGCACCAGAACATAGGAGTCAGATTAAGGGCAAGAAATACATGTGCCAAAATTTGAATCGCTCCCCTGGAAGAGTGAGTGGATGAATGCGTGAATGCGTAACATTCACAGGTCAGGTTAAAGTTAGGAGACATTTATCGAACATACGAAGTGATTAGTGACGTCAGAAGCTGCTCGATTCGTTTTGTTTAATAGAGTTGGCGTTTAGCCATTCATTTAAATGACTGCTGCCCAACTGCTTTGGGATTGTTCAGCCCACAAAATTAGAAAAATAAATGCAATTCTGAATTCCGAAACGTAAGTAGCTGAGCTGGCCCTTCGCACCACGTGATTGTAATGTGATCCAGTGTGTGAGAGAATATGTGTGATTCACGTGAGCGTGCGTGTTGGGTTCAGCTCGCGGCGCCCTGAGCCAAATCAAGAAACTGGGTAAAGCGCCAACACGCTTTGGCGTGTTTGAATTTCAATGTTCTAATGACGTTTTTGACCTTTTTTTTTATCGGTTTTGGTCCTGTATGCGAAAATCCGGCAAGATTAACGGTTCCTGGACGGCTCTTATTGCAGCAAACACGAGTATAATCAAAGTACAACACTCTCACTAAACTAGATTCAAATCCATGCAGACATATATTGATTATGATGTGTGTGTGTGTGTGTGTGTGTGTGTGTGTGTGTGTGTGCGTGCGTGCGTGCGTGCGTGCGTGCGTGCGTGTGTGTGTGTGTGTGGGGGGGGGGGGGGAGGGCAGGGACAACCCCAAACTGACTTGGTGGGAATGGAGTCAAATACTTGTGCCGGTTTCTTCATCGTTGCCCCGTCTTTGATATGTCCCGTATGTAGCGGAAAAGGACGTTAAACTCTCTCTCTCTCTCTGTCTCTCTCTCTCTCTCTCACACACACACACACACACACACACACACACACACATACACACACACACACACACTCCAGAGTGCAGCCCCTTTTCGGCGGGTACTTTCCCCTGAAAGACTGTTCCTCAGAGAGTCACACACACACACACACACACTTCGAGCACGGTAACCAGTTGCTCGTAGTGCTGAATATAAATCATCAGTTTATAGTGTAGACATGAGATGTCCGTCCTGTCATATGTTGCATGTAAATTCACCGCTTGAAATGATCCTCCCTGCGAACGCAGCCAACTGTTTTTATGTCGTACTCCCAACCCCCCCAATCATTCCGTCTGTATGTGCCTGGGGCCGAACGTTCTAGACCACGGGGTTTAATCACGATGGCGGAGAGTGTGTCCGGGGCTACTAGTAATTGCTTTCAGGCAATACTACATTTTTATATATTATAAGCATGCGCATGTCTTTGCGTGGTGGCATTTTGCATAGTTTATGCTTTCACACAGTCAAAACGAATTGCAGAAACAAGCTCCGAGTTGTTGTTTTGTTGTTGTTGTTGTTGTTTTTTCCAATTTGCAGGTATGACTAACACCGGTAAACAGAATCCTTGGATATTGACAAGTCTTCGTAAAAAGAAGGAGGCTGTTTGTTTACCAGAAAACATCGTTCACTAACTCACAATGAACATGAGTGTTTCCAGTGATACTGTTATTCAAAAGTTTCGACGATGGTGACTCTCACGTAAACCCACTACTACTACTACTACTACTACTATAAGCATTAATACAGGCGCTTTATCCCAAATATGTGGCTCAAAGCGTCGCGAGCTAAACCCAACACGCACGCTTACGTGAATCACACGCATTCTCTCACACACTGGACATGAACAAATTACAATCACTCGGTGCGAAGGGTCAGCTCAGCAATTTAAGTTTTGGAATTTTAGAATTGCATTTATTTTGAATTTGGTGGGTTGAACATTTCCAAAGCAGAGGGAGAGAAAGCCGGAGTACCCGGAGAGAATCCCCGACGGTCGGCCCGAATGAACGGTGCCACATATAAGAAGCAAAAAGTTCTTTGTCCCGAGTGGGACTCGAACCTGACCTCTCGCGTTGGTGACTAAGTCTCAACCACTAGACCACCGACCGTCCCGGAAATGCGAAAGCATGAAATATGAGCATGCATACATCTTTGCGTTGTAATAACGTATGGGTGGGTGGGTATTTGGGGGTTTAACGTCCTTTTCCACCACATACGGGTGATATCAAAGACGGGGCAACGATGAAAAAGCCAGCACAAATATTTGGCCCCAGCCGGGATACGAACTCACGACCCGAGCATTAGAAGTCCAACGCTCTACCATTCGGCCACCCCGGCTCCACGTACTGACGTATGAGCCAAAGTCGTTGTCTGGTTATTAACACCCCCTTTCTCAGATACACGCTGACAAACCGAGGTCCCGTTAGAAAAAAAAAATCGATGATACATGTATTTTTAGACCTGAAAATTGAAATACTCTGTGCTTCTGTATGGAAACAGTCTGTTCTGACGGCGACACTTTTGAAGCAGAGTCGCACCGGAAGTGTACACGCCCGCCATCTCGACTAAGCACCGTGAGACCAGTATTAGAAAATCGACAGTGCAGTTATGAGGCCAGGCTGGTGCGGGTCGGTGACTGTGATTGTACTGGGGGGAAGCATTGTCGCTGTCAATAGTATCATTAGTGAAGGGGAATTCCCGTCCAGTTTCCCTCGTTGACTAGGGGCTTTGTTACAGTTGATCGGATCTAACCGCCGGTAGTGTACACAGAGCGTGATTGTGGGGACGGTGCCCTGTGTACTCCTGTTTGTTGTGGTGGGAAGTCTAGCTCTGTGGAAGTGTGAAGTCAGGATAGCTCAACTGGTATCATGCATGACGTGGCAAAGTGTGGGTTTCTAGCATAAAAGATAACGAAGTCTATTTATTACTTCATTTCATAGTGTCTCCAGATAACACATCCGTTAGAACAAATCGATAAAGCTGCATTGACAGACATCTACTATAATTATGTTTCACTATCTATATAATAAGCGGCTAGCGTCTGTGTGTGTGTGTGTGTGTGTGTGTGTGTGTGTGTGTGTGTGTGTGTGTGTGTGTGTGTGTGTGTGTGTGTGTGCGTGTGTGTGTGTGAGGGGTTGGCGTCCAAACGCGTCAGCCGATTGCCACCAAATTTGCCATGAGCCTAGAGGGACACTTGGGGGAGAACATAGGATAAAGAAACAAAATAAAAGTCTATCAAGTTTCTTGAAATTAATTCTGAATTTATGTCCCATTTGTTTGTGTCCTGAGGAAGGCGAAAGCCGAAACGTTGACCTGTGCCGTGCTTTGTGAAAGTTAAGTGGTTTCTGTCCCTTTTATGTCGCTTTTATTTTCTGAATTTAGTTTTGCCACAAATAGTGTTTGAAATATAATAAGCGGCTAGCGTCTGTGTGTGTGTGTGTGTCTATGTGTCAGGGGTTGGTGTCCAAACGAGTCAGCCGATTGCCACCAAATTTGCCATGAGCTTAGACAAGTAACAACAAGTAAACTGGTATACATGTACACCCGGGCGAAGCCGGGTACTCTGCTAGTAGATAATAAATCATATTTCACTGACATCAGAACATATCGTGCAAGGCGGATGGAAACATGCAATATTAATACCTTCATCTAGGACACTGACAAATGCACGTCTTTATTTATTGATAATAATCTGTCTATATCTGAAGACACCCGTGGCTTCATTTCCGAAAAGGATGAAATATTTACGCCTCCACCCATTGTTTATCTGCAAGCCAAAGGTACCGTTCGGATTTGCTTCCCTTGACCGGATTTGACGTAGTTTCGGACAGCGTGATGACTAGACACTTTCCGTCCGCCACCACAGTTAAGATTCGGCTCCCGTCGTCCCTCGGTCTTCCGGTCAGCGCGATGACGAAAGCAAGCAGCCTTATCGTGATTGGCTGCCAGTTATCTTGTGCGCTTTGTCAGAGTTCCCGGGACAACATCCTCTTGCACGTGACAGAGACGGGGACAGCTCAGACAAGGGAATATTCCTACTATTGCAGGATTTCTTACTTTCCTGCGCTCGCCTCCCCCCCCCCCCCCCCTTCCCATGCACTGTTCCTCTTTCTCCCTTCTTCTCGAGGGGGAGCTGGGATAACCGAATGGTAGAGCGTCGGACTCTCAATGCTTGGGTCGTGAGTTCGAATCCCGGCTGCTGCCGAATATTTGTGCTGTCCTTTTTCTCGTTGCCCCGTCTTTGATATCACCCTTACTTGATGGAAAAGGACGTTAAGGTCCCAAACACCCACCCCACCCACCCTTCTTCTTGCACCGCAGAGCTCCCTGGCCCAGAAGCCTATACGTGTACATCCAAATCTGAATCACCACCACCACCACCACCACCACTCACCCCCCCCCCCCCCCAAAAAAAAAAAAAAAAACACAAAAATAAAACACACCAAAAAAACAAACAAACAAACAAACAAACAAACAAAACAAAACAGCAACAACAACAACAACAAAAATCACGGAGTGGGAGGTGTAGTGGTTGTTTCAATGTGATTACGAATGGGAATAAGGGGTAGGGGTGTGTTTGGGGAGGGATGTGTGCGTGTGTGTATCTGTGTGTGTTGGTGGGGGGGGGGGAGGGGGAGGGGAGCAAGGCATATAATTATATACGATTATGCTGCACCTAATTCACTGGGGAGGGATGTGTGCGTATGTGTATCTGTGTGTGTTGGTGGGGGGGGGGGAGGGGAGGGGAGCAAGGCATATAATTATATACGATTATGCTGCACCTAATTCACTGGGGAGGGATGTGTGCGTGTGTGTATCTGTGTGTGTTGGTGGGGGGGGGGGTGGGAGGGGAGCAAGGCATATAATTATATACGATTATGCTGCACCTAATTCACTGAGTGGCTTCAAATTCTGTCATGTGTGCAGGGACTTTGCCCGATCACAGGTGTGCGCCGCTTATGGCAGTTTTCGGCCGACCCGTTGTTTTTTGTTTTGTTTTTTCTTCTTCTTTTTTCTCAAGGCTGAAAAACTCAAAGATATCATCAACTGGCGCAAGAGGCATCACTTGCATACCACGAGTACCGTTGGCCCTCCCGTGGCCCTACCTGCGTGGGTGTGGAAAATAGATGTGTATTCAAAATATGAGACTGACTCGGGAGGAGGGCGTCAGATATTAGGACTACGACTGGTTCGCCGTAATGTATTTACCGACGAAAGTCCCCTGATCGGCCTAACGGGCATTTTTCAATGAGGATCCTGCGCCGGATGTCAACAAAGCCAATGGACGACTCCACTACTGTCAATCAAAGGGGGCGAGCCCCCAGAATTCAGCTAATCGTGTGCCGCGGCATAATGAGCACGACACATGACTTTCTTGCCAGACACTACAAAGAGGGAAGCACGTGTAGGTTGATATAACTCTTCTTCTTCTTTGCGGTCGCTGGGGGGTTTGATATAACTAAAACGTGGAAAGAAAGCAGTAAGTCCATTGACGTCATCGCGTTAAGCCCTAAATAACCAACCTAACCTAACCATTGACGTCATTAGAGGAACAAGACCAGTACACCAATCTCTTTCATCTTGAAATCACCCCTCTCCCCATAAAATGACGTCATGGTGGACGTACAGTGTTTTGCCAGTACACGGCAGAGTAGAGGGGGCGGGGCTTTGGCCTCGGGGCTTGCAGAGTGGAGTCGTCTATTTGCGGAGCGGGAGAGCAGTAACTGACTCTGCAGCACAGAATGGGGCCAGTCTGGAAGGGCAACACACACACACACACACACACACACACACACACACACACACACTGTTGTATTTTAATCCTGCTATGTCGCTCTCTTGGTGCACTCGCAGAGAAGACACGGGATACAACAGGATACAACTCCAATACTTTATTAACAGAAGATGCGTGGATAACAAATTCATGAAAGAAGAAGAACCCAGAACGCTGTGCAGGGCTGCTTATATACTAAACAGGTCAGATCTAGAACATTCCTCAACTTACTGGCAAGTTCGGAAATCTTTTCCAAGGTGACGTAATCTACTGACCTTACTGCACCAGCATGTTCTGGGATGGTCTAGAAATTTCCATCGAAATGCAGTGGCTTTTCGAGATCTCTACAACACACACACACACACACACACACACACACACACATCATACCGAGTTCTCAGCAAGTGATGCTGATACTATCGCAGACTTAATTCTGGTATCCTTCCCTTGCCCCATCACTCATGTGGACAGCCCCAGGCGGGGCACACGCTACGAGTATGGGTGGGGTGGGGAGCGATACATGCAGCCTGTCAGATCTCCCTGGATCGGTTCAGCAGACAACTGATAGCTGCTGTAGGTTATCGGTGTCCGTGCACTCAGGACCGCCTCTTCCAGTCGTCTTGGTCAATCAGTCAATCCATCAGTTAATCAATCATTCAGTCAACCAATTTTCAAGTATTGTCGGCTGTTGCCTTTTCAAGAGGTTTGGTTCTGTAAGTGGTGTACAAGAGCTCTGTTTTGAAGGTGTGAAGTGTTTGAGTGGTTGGTCGGTTGGGAGGGTTTTTTTTTTTTTTTTTTGCGCATTTTGATCTGTTTGTTTGATTTGCTTAGTCTCTCTCTCTCTCTCTCTCTCTCTCTCTCTCTCTCTGTGTGTGTGTGTGTGTGTGTGTGTGTGTGTGTGTGTGTGTCCTTTCCAGATTCCCATCTTAGACAAAATCGTGAATCAATTTTACGAGAGAGAGAGAGAGAGAGAGACGCACGCACATCTTCTAAAGTCAAGTCATTTGTCCAGCAACACCATATCGGGATCATCTGCGGTCATCAATCCTCCCAAAAGCCCGGCTAGTTCGTCTAACGCTCCCTAATACCGGAACCGGAAACGGTCCCCAAGGACATGCGTAAAGATGCATGCTGGTCCTTGTCGAGACGAGACGGGCGCCACGACATTTGTCTTCAGGGATGTGCGTGTGCGTGCCGTTTACAGTGATGGTCGGGGCAGTGGTAGGTCAATACGATCTTGTCGCCGAACTGGCGTCTGTTCTGGACAACGTGGTGACGGCGTGTGCAAATCCTGCGGCCCCGAACCTCAAAAGGGATTTAAAGATCTTCACATGTTTACATTGTGTGTCTGGGAATAATAGTTTACAGTGACGTTTATGCAGGGTCAGTTGAAAGGTCAGTGCTGACGTTCCTGTCGCCGGCTTGGCGTCTGCCTTGGAACACAGGGTGAGAGCGTGTGCAGTACTGAGCCGCTGGAGCACAAGGGGACGTACAGACCTCTGTGTTTTGGGAATAACTGTCTAACGTGATGTTAGAGGCAACGGTAGGTCAGTGGTCCGGTCTTGTCTGGCTTGGCGTCTGGTCTGGACCATAATGTGACAGATTATGTAAATCCTTGGGCTTGAAGCGCAAGGGGACTGAAAGATCTTTGTATGTTGTGTTTTGGAAGTAACTACTGGCTGGGGCAGTGTTAGCTAGGCCAGAACCGCCGACTTGACGTCTGGTTTGGACAATAATGCACTCAATCATGTGTGCAAGTCTGGGACTTCGAAGCACAACTGGACTTTAAAGATCTTCATAGCTGCTTCGTAGGTTGTGTTTTTTGAATGAAACTGGGTGTTAGCGTGCTGCAGTCCATGAAAAAAAACCTTGAAATTTTATTTCATACTGTCGTTTCCTTCTAAAGGCCAGTGTGTGCCCACTGACAAATTCTTGAAATCGAGAAAATAATTTGCCTTACTGTTCAGCCCGCTTCAGTTTTCAAATTAGCACTCTGTCAAGTCAACGTCTGGTGTGTTGCAATGGAGTGGAGTGCAACAGTTAACCCGTAGTTGTTTGCTAGCGTTATCCTCATTGCCCCGTCGTTAGAAACACCCTTATACAGTCTTCACAAAAAGTTAAGGACCAGTCAACATAATGGGTGACAGTTTCAATAAATCAGAAAAAATAAACGAATAAGATTTTTTCCCGTAAAATTCGGTAGCAAGGTTAAGGGGTAATTAGTGAACATGGCGACCACTGTGTGGATGGCACGTGCGCGTCACACAGCATGCTTGGCGCGTTTGAAAATCTGCAATTTCGGCAAAACTAGACCGAGTTTCAGTGTTCAGTGAAGGATACCTGGGGCTTTCTGCACGGCAAAAATGAGATGCAGGTCAAAGAATGCATCCCTGGTTATGAACTGTGCTCATTTGTTTGCCTGCATAAGCCGCCGTTTCAGCGATGTTCAGCACTACACCAGCATGCCACCACGACAAAAGTTGACTGATATTTGCAAGTGGTCCTTAACTTTTTGTGAAGGCTGTAATAATGATAATAATAATAATAAATTGTTGCTGCCCCCCCCCCCCGTTATATTGTAAAGCGCCTAGAGCCAGCCCCTGGGTTAGGCGCGTTAAAAATCTCCACTATTATTATTATTATTAAATGTGTATTGTGTAGGTGTATTACCTAGTTTCTTGAACTGGCTCAAAGCGCCGCGAAGTGAACCCAACACGCATGAATCACATGAATCACGCATATCCTCTCACACATTGGACACATTATGTGCAATCACGTATTAAGGATTTAATTAAGATGCATTTATGCATTCATTTTCGAAATTTGGAGGCTGAACATTTCCGAAGCTGAGGGAGAGGAAACCGGAGTGCCTGGCGAGAACCCCCGATGATCGGCCCGAATGAACTTTGTCACATACGAGAGTGAAAAATTCTTGAACCTGACCTGTCGCATCGGTGACAAAGTATCAACCCCTAGACCACCGACTGCCCCTTACGCAGTGAACAGGGCCCGCATGTGAAAGTCGGGGTTAGGGAGTTTAGCCCTGGGCTAGAGTCTAACCTCGAACTAAACTAGGTCTAGGGTTAAATTTTGTGTGTTTTTTGTTTTTTGTTTTTTTTTAAATCAGGAAGCGGGCCCATTCCAGTAAGGTGCCTATGCCGTTATAGAAGGTTTTTTTCTCCCTCTTTCTTCGCTTCCTTTTTTAAAATTTAATTTTGTTTTGGGGTTTCTTTTGTCCTAGTCTGGGTTAGGCTCGTAGTCGTGGGTTAAAGTAACCTCGAGTTCTACATACGGGCCCAGGACTTTGCCCTATTTTTTTCGGAGCGTGTATTGAGCTGTTTTCCATGTTTCTTCGAGAAAAACAACAACAACAACACCCCCCCCCCCCCAAAAAAAAAAAAAAAAAACTCCTGTGTGACACCTGCCTGAAACCTGCTAACAACCAATCAACGTGCAGCATGTAGGATGCGCATTCTACCGTGTAATGGCAAAACATAAAATCCTTTACGTCATTTTGTGGAAAAAGACCACTACGTCAATGTCTTTCATCTTAAAATCACCGCTTTTCCCATCAAATGGCGTCATGGACTTACTGTGTTATGCCATGGCACGGCAGCATTGTCGGTACATCTTTGTTTACGAGGCTTGTCTTGTCTGGCATTTATCGTATGGTTGAAAACAACACCCCCCTCAGGGCTGATACTTTCTGGGTCCGTTTCGCTGTCTTTACTCTCATGATTAAAAGGACGTGTGGCTCAGAAACACTGTATGGCTCCAGGGAATATTGTTTGACATTAATCATGTCTGTGCGACTTTAACGTTTCTCTTGTGTAAAAAAAAAAGAACACTTCACTCCCCGCCCCGCCCAGCATACACGTAGATTCTGGTTCGATTTTCCTGATGGGTAGGAATTTTGGGGGGATTCTGCCAGAGCCCCATTCGTGCAGACTCGAATATCGTTGTGTGTCGGCTCCGTTTGCACGTGATACATTCCCGTCAAGACGGAAGGTCATATTCATCATTCGGAGACACGTAGGTCTGCTATTGTCTGAGCTGAAAAGCTCTGCCCATCCCCAACCAGCCCCCCCCCCCCCCCCCCCTTTTCCAAAAAAAAAAAAAAGGAAGAAGACAAGAAAAACTTACACAGACAGGACACGGTGAAAGTATGAGAAACTGGCGCTTTTGCGGAAATAGTTTCAATATCCATATCATTTCTAGCAGAAGAAAAAGTTGTTGCTCTCTTCTCGTTTACTCCTGTGCATGACTTTCCACAAAATGCTCAGTGAATTCATATCAATGAGAACTCTTCGAGAGTTGTGTTAGATGTTAGATGGAAACAGGTCTAACCTCTCTCTGTACTGTTTTTTTTGTGTGTGTGTGTCGTCTAACTGTACTGCGGGTTTTGTTTAAGTGTTTTGCACGTTATATACAAACAGCAGACAAAAGAGCTTCGGCATACACCTAAACTTAACATAGCTGAAGATTATACAAGTACATACATACATACATACATACATACATACACAAAAGTGGTGAGATTGTACAGTCTCTTTACTGTTTTTTTTTTCTGTAAGACAAGAGGCGCACTAGAACTTGGTATGTTTTCCATGGCGCACACGGTGCCTGTACTCAGGGGCTTTTCACGTCATTCCTTGCTGAATCCCATGCTGGGGGGAAGGATGATTGATGAAGCCACACCGAAGCTGGTGTAATGCTTGATGACTTGCCTTTTTTAGCTGATTTTGTTTTCTTTGGGAGAGAAATATGTTGTACGGGTACCTATTCTTGCCAAGGACAAGCAGACTAGACGGGTAGGTTCTTATGTTGTGTTTGACGTCTCTTTCCGTGTGTTGAGGCAACAAAATAAATATGGCTCTTGTCTGGGTTTGAATTGCCGCCCGTTTGAGGGCGTGGACACTGCGCGTGTCCGACATTTTACACAGACAGAAATAAGTTAGCCTTGTGAGTTTGGGGCATCAGTTACACAGAAGAACCCAGCCATTTCGCAGGGTACCACACAGAAACCTTTAACTCCAAAGCCGCAGCCAGAGCCATCTCACTGGCCACCAGACAGAAACCTTTGACTCAAAAGCCACCTCAAACTCACAATGCACCGGGCAGAACCTCTGATCATCCCTGGGTATAGACTAGTGCGTTTGGTAACTCAGTCGCCAACAATTTTCGACGATGACTTTTTATGGAGTTACTTATGTAGACGTAATGCAGAGAAAAAGTAATTCAAGAAATTGTGACCTAATACATTTTGTAGTGTTCTCTGTCTTTCCGTTTCTTCTCGCTGTAAGCGAAACCAGCCTGAATCGATATTTCGCTGCTTTTTTGAAAACCTGACAGGCCCTTTTCAAGGAATGAAACTATTTCAAAATAGCACTTTGACGTCATTCACTGACGTCACTTTTCCTCACTATCTCATGAAGGTTTCAGGAGTACACGTCAATTGGTGGACAAGATTACATTTGACGTCATTGTCACTAGAGGTTCTCGAGAGGTATTTTTAAGATCATTTCGATTCTTCTATTTTTCCCCCAACTCACATTTTCGCCCAAATGTTCACTGATATCGAGGTCGTCAGTTATTTCAGAATCATACCCATGGTTGATAAAAAGTTCGGTCACAAGTTTTCAAACATCTATTTCCAATAAATGTGCTCGAAATCACAGTTTTACAGCAACAACAACAACAACAACAAAAAAAAAAACCTTCCTTAAAAGCCATGGCGACTGGATTACCAAAGGCAACGCACCAAGTGAAAGGCCAGTCACCTAAAACACACAATGCACCGGGCAGAAACCTTTGAGGGAAACCTCTCGAGGGACAACCGCTACCATCCCAGTTTCACAGTTTGCCAGTGAATCACCTTGACTATCAACACAGCCAACTCAAAGCCACAGGTTCCCGGACCGAAACCTCTGATTGTCACTGGGTACCAAGTGAAAACCCAGCCACCTCAAACTCACAGGGTGGCCACGAGCAAGAGTCCTCACCCGAAGGAACTGCGACAGCTGAAGGGAGGTGTGCCGACAGTGGGTTCCCGGGTTTGCCGCGGTGGTTGTGGTAGTGAAGACTCCGCCAATTGCCTGGGGCCGTGGAAGGCAAAAGAGATACAATTACCACGCTGGCATTTGACACGCAAAGAGCGGCCCCACTCCCAGGCGAGTCTCCTGAGAAGGCGGCTGCCGGAGAGGCGTCGGTCTGACCTGGTGTCGTTCTCACCCATCACGGTGACGGCCTCGTGCCGACCTGGCATGGCTAGGAAGTGGTGACTAGGGTGAGTGGATAAGTGGTGGGTGACCCAGCTGCACGTGTTGGGGTACTACCGAGCTCGTCAGTGCCCTGGGGTCACTTGGTTTCTTGACCTGAACAGAACTCTGCCAATTCAGATGTTGACATCTTGACCATATTTCAACAGGTAGCATTAGGCTGTCGGCTCGCGAGCTTGATGTCTTGGCCTGAACTGAACTCTGTCAGTTCAGATTGCAACATCTTGACCACTTTACAGAGGTGATTTGTTGTCCAGACAAATATTCATCGTAACTGTTGTGGAGATCGCGAAAAGCCACTGCATTTCGATGGAAATTTCTAGACCATCCCAGAACACGCTGGTGCAGTAACGTCGGTAGATTACGTCACCTTATAAAGATTCCGTACTTGCCAGTAAGTTGAGGAATGTTCTAGATCTGACCTGTTTAGTATATAAGCAGCCCTGCACAGCGTTCTGGGTTCTTCTTCTTTCATGAATTTGTTCTCCACGAATCTTCTAGCTGTTAATAAAGTATTGAAGTTGTAAACTGTTGTATCCCGTGTCTTCCCTGTGAGTGCACTAAGAGAGCGACATGGCAGGAGTAAAATACAACACTAACCAAGCTTTAAAATGTATACACCCATACAATAATCTGGCATTCTTAGTTTCAGTTAATACAATGAAAACCAAACAGGACTACCAGCGTGCTAGAAAAATGTCAGAATACCAAACGGACAGCAGAAACTTATTGCCAGATTTTCAGCACAGGTACCTTTGTCAGGGTGGGTTTATTGTTGTTATGGTTTGTTTTCTTGTGTTTGTTTGTCTTGAGATGAATACTCCATAAACACATTCCCTACCACACACGAGTATTCCATGAGTTTGACTCTGTTTTTGGTTTTGGCCCTGTATGTGAAAATGAACGGTTCCTTGATGGATCTTATTGCAGCAAAGACGAGTATGATCAAAGAGCAACACTCCCACTAAACCAAATTTAAATCCATAAATTAATTATGTTTTGTTTTTAGTGAGGCCACTGGTGCACAACCCAAACTTACGTGGTAGGAACTGAGTTACAGGTCTGCAATCTCAGCAAACAGCCGCAAACATTGCGGGTTTTTTTTTTCGTTGTTGTTGTTGTTTTTTAACTGCGGCTCCTTCGATCCAGGCAACTCTGTCACAGCTGCAGAGTTTTCAGCGCTTCGGGGACCCTTATATAACCAGAGCACGAGTTTGCCGTGACATTATTTGGCTTTTGGTCAGTGAGCGAGACACATCGCTACAGTGCCTAGCGGATGTTGAGTGCTGCACGATCTTTCTCGCTCAGTGTCAAAACGCAAACTGAGCTGTGAAATCAGGCTGCCCTTGGCTTTTATTGGGGTTTCAGGGACGCTGAAAACTCTGCAACTGTGACAGAGTTGATTGTGCTTGCACGGTCGACTCTGTAATTTTTTTTCACACTTCGGAAAGGTTTTTGTTGGGAGCTTAGATCTTTAAGGATACATTTGTATTGTCTGCTGTCGTCTAAGCGTGTTTTGAATTTTGTTTATCATATTCTTTGCCTCTGCTGCGAAACGTGATCCACTTGTGCTTCTTTGACATTTTGCGGATCTCTGAAAAGCTGTTCTCTCTCCCACTCACACCACTCGCTCTACTACTTGTCTAACGTTACCAGTCGTCCAAAACTTTCAGCTGCACCCACACAGGACCAATCAAAGTATTACGGCCTTCCTGGTTGCTACGAGGAGATAGGCAGAAGCAGATAGCACGGTAATAGTTGGGGGTCTGATGGAGCTCACGTTTATCTTGTCAGATGCGTCACTATCGGCCGAGCTGCTAAGTGTCTGTGGAAACACAGTAGAAGCCCGAGGTGACTGTAGTGGATTTTGTCCCCTCCCCCTTACTCTGCTTCAATTACCGGAAGGCGGGTGACGCGTTCTCTTGCTGCGGCTTTCATTCGTCTGTGCGAGGACTCAGCCCTGATGTTAAACGGATGGAATTTGCTGGGCTAAGCTGATTGGTTCTGGTGAGACGTAGCGAGTGTTTGTGTCCCCCTTTCCACTTAGTTTCAAGAGAGGTGTCTCCCCTTTCACTGTATGTCATGTTTCCCTGAAAAAGGACTCGGTACCAAAAAACTCTTGGTATTGTCTTGTGTTGCCTCCATTTTGTTTTAGTGGGTTCGCAGATTGTTCTTCTTGTTTCTGTCACGACCACAAGTAATCGCGACTAAGCTTAAGGCTGAGAAATGATGAACGTGAAGGTTTGTACTTTTTCCCAATTTTTCCTAAATGTCCGCTGATAGATTATGCACAGACCAGCATGTGGTTTCCGCAGACATGTTTGATAAACACTACGACCTTAGCGAGGGAAAAAAATACCTGACTATGATATTATGTGAGATATCCTACTAGCACACGGGGTTGTCTCATTGACTGTCACAAGTACCTACCCACCCCTAATGTTTGCTTGCCGTCGTCACCCCCACCACGTGTATGATCTGACCCCGTCCTCAGCGACCCTCTACCCTTTTCTCGGGGAAACACAACATCGCATTCCTGCACCGTGGTCCAGTAAAAATACTGCTGACGAAGCGTGTACCGATACGGAGCTGTGGCAATCAAGACAAGGAGCAGTTTTAGCCGAGGGCTGAGCGAGCTATTGATCAGGCCCTGGTCTCGGGGAAGCCGCACGGGGGTTTTCTGTGTCCGGGGAACACGGCGCCTTGGCCGGAGCTCGGCCGACGGACATGATGAGACCACTTATGACGCCAGCTTCATGACTTGTCGAGCACGATTTGCTGGAGCTCGGCTAAACACCCGTCCTGTTGCCATTTCGGGCTCTCCTCGTCCTCCCTATTCTGGGGGGGAGCACGTCGCCGGACTTTTGTTGTGGTCCGGGAAACGATGGAGGCCATTGAACTGACAACGTGCTAACCATCCCTCGCGCTCGCATGGACCCGCGGGACAACGCATGATGGGTGGGTGCTTTGTAAAAGCTTCAGCATACAGACACAGAGCGGGGGCACGAGGAGGTTGGATGAAGATCGATCCTGTGCTGTATGAAGATTTAATTGCTCGTGGAAATTGTCAGACCAAGCATGCAATCCCTCGCGGTCCACGGGCGATGGATTAGGATGTAGGTAATGCAAAGGACAAGAGACCAGTGCATGCCGTGGGTAACGTCGACTGAGACCAAGCAAATAGGGGCAGAAAAAACTAGGTTCGCGGTCAGAGATCAGTGGACATTGGCCTACAGTGATTTCCCTAGAGGACACGAACCCCGTTGTTTGGATGGAAGAAAATGATTGGAGCGTGGGACGCTATTAGACGATGCCCAAGAATTATGTACTTCTGACGGAACCTGTTATTGTACGCGCACATAACGTCCCACACAAAGAGTTGTAGTTTGCTTGTGTGTGTGTGTGTGTGTGTGTGTGTGTGTGTGTGTGTGTGTGTGTGTGTGTGTGTTTTTCCCTGGGATAATTTTTAAGAACTCGAAATCCACGATTACACCGCGTTCAGCCAGTGTTGTCAATGTGATATGGATTCTGTTCTCTTTTTCACTACTGTATTGTCCGTTCTGGAAATTCGGGCTGCTTTCCCCGTCGCCACCTAATACCCATCCTATTTTTCAATTTTGCTGGGAGCAGAAAGCCGGATAACCCGGAGGGAAACCCCCGATGAGCAACCACGGTATCACATAATTATCACAAGCTCGACCTAGGCTCGAACCCACGCTTCGTCGCCGTGACAGTGGTGACGGCTGTTGAGCACGAAGTCTGACGCGCTGCCTATTACTATTAGACCACCGCTCACCCCAAACGCTCTAAACTGTTTGTTATGTCACACAAACCAGCTTCATAGTTTCACACTTGGTATCTTGGACGGTTTATGGATTTGGCGTCCTTTCTGCCCCCCCCCCCCTTTTTTTTTGGGGGGGGGGGGGATACCAGAGACGGGACAACAAAGGAAAAGCCAGCCCAAAGTTTTGGCTGCCATCTAGGCAATGCGTCTTTTAATGTGCACACCACTACTTATCGCAAAGGCACACTGTGCTGAATGGTTGCATATCTGTCAGTTTGGTTTCAAGTATTGATTGCTTAAATGGGCTAATGCTACCATTTGTATGCTCACAGATCGTTATGGGCTGTTTTCGTGGTGTCTGTC
>JACVVK020000248.1:75000-112500 GCA_018292915.2 Batillaria attramentaria
ATTCTCAGTATAAAAACAGGTTATGCTTTTCTGGTTCGGTGTCTTGTGCGGACATCCCAGAATGTCTTCCTCCGTTGATGAATGTATGATTGTACGTACGAGTTCCTCTGGTTTGAAGGATTAATTTCATCCCGAATCTTGTATCTTTGGTTTTTATTTTAGTTCTTTGTCATATATTTTACATTCTTCCAAGCAGGAACAGTGTTTGTCCAAATTAATTTGTTGAGATCAAGATTTCTCTGGAATTTTTTAATTCAATATTTCATAGAATGTGTTCATAGTTGGTAGCAGTGTTTTGGCAGTTTTCTGTGTATTGGCCTTCTTTTTCCTACTGATCGAGAAGTTTACTCACACAAAGTGGGAAATAGTGGAGTGCCACCCGCGCATGTTATTGCAAGTGAAGGTCTTCGAAAACCTCTTGGGAAATACCCCAGAACACGAATTAACTCCAAAAGGTTTCATTAAACGGGCTAAAGGAACAGTTTTGCTCGTGAGTGCGCCTGAGCGCTGGAAATACTCTATCTTGGTGATGAGTACAGGTCTTAATGCGATACAATGCTGTTTACACTTTTTGCGAGCGGTGGAACATTCAAATTCTACAACTGTTGTTACATGTACACTACTGGAGCACCCATTGTGGTCGCCGCGTCATCGAGTACGCTTCTGTTGGCTCACTGTTAGCATTACAGACACTATCACTGTCCAGGTGTCGAAGTGGTGTGATGATAGATGCCACTTCAACTGCTCAGAACGATCTGTGAGCGTAATAATAATAATAATAATAATGAGTATTGTACAGGCGCTTTACCCAATTTCACGAATCGGCTCAAAGCGCCGCGAACTGAACCCAACAAGCACGCTCACGTGAATCACACGCATTCTCTCACACACTGCACATAAACACATTACAATCACGTGGTGCGAAGGGTCAGCTCAGCTATTTAAATTTCGGAATTTAGAATTGCATTTATTTGCTGCATAATGAGAAGCCCCTTTAACTGAAAAAAGTCACCACCATCAACAACAAATGGTTTCGATATTTTCATATGAATGGGACTCAGCAAGTTCTCTTACGGGCAAAATGTTTAACCTGGGCACATTTAAGAACACTGTCCTGAGCACATGCAATAAAAAAAAATTGTGACCCTCCACCACGAAATGAGTCTTCATGTGCTATTTGTTTATGTTACAAGACGACTCATTTCGTGGTGGAGGGTCACAATTATTTAGCTGAACGGTACTAAACAATGGCGGCCAAGAACCACAGTATTTGACGACTTCTGTTCTGGTGGTGTCTCAGTCGTACTGGCTCCGTGGATTCTGTGTAATTCTGGGAATAGCCAGAGGGGAACAGACAGATAGTGGTCGACATTCAGACTGGACACCTGACTGATGTTTGGCATTACATGCGGACAGAACTGATGGGCAGTCTGATGTGTTTTCTTGCCCTGCGGCTCTCTCTCTCTCTCTCTCTCTCTCTCTCTCTCACACACACACACACACACACACACACACACACACACACACACTCTCTCTCTCTCTCTCTCTCTCTTTCTCTCTCTCTCTCTCTCTCTCTCTCTCTCTCTCACACACACACACACACACACACACACACACCATGCAGTTGAGAGTGGTGTTGGAAAACGATCACAGTTTGTAAACTTGTTAAGCTCACTTAACCAGACTTCACAACTTTCTTGACAGTAAGTCGGAATATGGAAGCACAAAGGCTTGTCTATGCACCTCACAGAGACTGTGGCACGGCAAATATGCACAAAGTATTTTTTTTCTCAAAACTAACCCCTCTGAACACACGTTTTGAACAAAACTGGCTTTATAAGTATTGTCAAAGAAACGTTGAAACTGCGAATACTAATCACGTGTTTGCCTTTATTAGTGACCATGGAAGCACAGTGATACGTTTGCATTATCATTGCAAAGTGGCTCTAGGGTTTGAGTCTGTGTTGTGTTTGCTTGCCGTTGAAACCGTTCCTGGCAGACACATTCCCGTGCGGAAAGCTTTCGTACACATGATGTGCAAATCACAAGCAAAGGAGAGAGCTGATTTTGTAAACACCAGCATCACCACGCATGCAGTCACACCACAGAACTTTGTCTGCAAACCAGCGCCACCCTGTCAGCAGGATCCGTGGGGCAGGCCCCAGCCGGCAATGAGCCCCCAGGGCATCGTTAGTGAGTCGTGCTCACCGCTGACAGTGGCGGGCTGTGTCCGGGCTGTCCATTTCCTGCTCTTTCTTCTCCCTCTCTTGGGCCACGTTATGCTCACAGCATGCAACCACACCACGCTTCTTTGTCAGGCTACGAGTTGGGGGGGGGGGGGCGATAGTGGTGAGGAAGGGGATGGAGCGGGGCTGAGGGATGCTTCTAGTAGATGCAGTTATGGCCATCCAATCTTTGGTGTCCCTTGGCTGTGCGGTGGCGTTGGTTGGTTGTTTGGGGTTTAACATTAACGCCGTCGGGGTGATATCAAGGACGGAGCGACGACAGAGAAATCTAGCACAAAATTTTGGCTTCCAGCCAGGTGATTTAACGAAATGGAAGCACTGGAAGAACGTCTGTACAAACAAATGTTAATGCTCTCAGAAACAGACATAGGCATGTCTGTGTATAGTTCTGATTCTATTGGGTTTCGAACTCAAATTCTTCTGGTCGAAAGTCCAGGTCCCCGGCACAGAATCAGACTGTTCAGATCTCTACCAAGGATCGTCAAACCAAAGTGGCCCAAGTGATTATCAAATCTATGGCGCTTAGACGCTTTTACCAAAGGACGGTAGATCTAGTAAGGCGGCCGGTTTGTTTAAAGTAATCGTACCCGTGGGCTGAGAAGCTGGGTGCATGGGTTGCCATTTGTTAATGTGGTTTGTGGACGACCCAGTCAACAAGCCAAGGGCCCGTGTTGTCGCCAAGAGATCGTCTTGTCTCCATCGACCCTGTCTGACACAAACCAGCGGGCGTGGGGACCACCAGAGGCAAGCGTTGCTTTGGGCCAGCGACCCTCGTCTCCTTGCGTTTAGTTTACCAACACTCCGTGTCAGCCTCTGTTGGTTTTGTTGTAGACACACCAGCATAATCTTTACGAGAATGGTCCTGCAACGAAAAGGCCAAACGAAGAAGAAGTTACAATCGGCATATAACTGTACAGACTCGGTTTCTCTCGCTAGCCACATCTGTCACCCACCAGCACACCATTCACGCGCGCGCCCGCACAGAGAGAGAGAGAGGGGGGTCCACTTGTCTTCGTATGTGTCAAGAGGCGAGAGAACGGATAATTTTGCAGAATGTGACTGCAAGTCAGTTTCACATTGCTCCTAAAAAGAAAGCTGTTGAGTAAATCTGGGAGTCAAATTACTGTCTTTCTCAAAACCTTCTAGTTGTTCTGCTCCTTTTCAGCACTGTGGCAATCAGCTCCATTCTGACAATGAATTCTGTTAGCAAAAACTAAGTGTTTGGTACTCTGTGCATGTCGTACAGGGAGACGGGGCGAATGGAGAGAATGAAGAATGACAACACTGATAACGGAAAAAGACATTTTGCAAGGAGGGCGTTCGGTTGTGTCAGTTCAGGAAACCTTGTTACTGTGAGGGCCTTAGACGAGTGAATTCCATCTGTGCTAAGCTAACTTAAGTTTTGGAACAGTTTCGCTCGTGAGTGCGTCTGTACGCTCAAAATACTTTATCTTGGTGATTAGTACAGCTCCTAATGCGATACAATGCTGTTAACACTTTGCGCGATCTGTCGAACATTCAAATTCTACGACTGTTGTTACACTACTGGAGCGATCAGTGTGGTCGCCGCGTCATTGAGTTTGCTTCTGCTGGCTCGGTGCCAGTATTACAGACGCAAGTAGTGTGACGGTAGATACCACGAAAACAGCTCAGAGCGGCCTGTGAGCATAAACTTGGTAGTATTAGCCCCTTTAAATGTAAGAGGGTTTGTGTCCTGACCTGCTTGCGGTGATAAGAGAGTAAAGTAGTCACAAAAAGATTGCAGAGAGAGAGAGAGAGGACATGAAATATTTACTCTTACCACCCCGGCAGTACGCCCCCAAGAGAAATCGGATTGATTTAAATTAAAGCCCTGCAGTATAGTGCTCAGCTTCCTTTTACGCTGCTTAGAACTGCAGCTCTGTGTGTGTGTGTGTGTGTGTGTGTGTGTGTGTGTGTGTGTGTGTGTGTGTGTGTGTGTACTTTGTGTCTGTTGTTTCCTCTTTTTTTCTTCTTTTTTTTTCGTGGTTATTGATCCCGTCCCGGTCTCCTTCAGCTGATGTGCGTCACACTGCAAAGATAATGAGTCGACAAACTTTCTAGATGAAACTTTTGTTTTTTTCCTGCAGGAATGTGATAAAAGTGAAAAGACTAAGAAATGCTTCCCATAACCGTATTGGTTGTGTGTGCACTTGTGTGCAAGATCAACTTGTGTGCAAGATCAACTTGTGTGTGTGACTGAGGCTTCTGTTAGTGCAAGTTTTATTTGTTAGTATTATGTCTTATTATTAGTTTTATGGTGGCCTATAATTTCCCTTCTGGGATTAATAAAATAATTTGAATTTGAATACATGGTCTGCTAAGCCAGTGTGCGTGTGGCGTGAGCAGTTTGAAACCAAGGAAAAAAAAAACCCAACACATTTTCACAGCGCACACACACACACACACACACACACACACACACCGTCCTTCAACCTGCACGTGCCGATTTCGCCTCCCGTCCTATCTCTGCCACTGTTGGTACTTGCTACCATAGGCCGATCCGCAAATATGCGTGCGCTACATGTTTGACAAGCAGCCAAATCCTCTCCGCCGCACGAGACCCTTGAAACAACCGAAGCACTATGTCAACAATTGGTCACATCCGCTTTGACCGTAAAAAATTAGTTCCCGGGAAACGTGGGCGTTGTTTGATTATCATCGATGATCGTCCGTGTAGTTGAACATCTTTAGCGTGTTGTCAACAGATTTCATAAACATCTATATGACCAGATACATGGAAAAGGACGCCGGGAGATACAATTAATGACGCTGTTTCGCCAGTTTCCCCCCAACTGCAGCTGAGATTAGATAGTGCTGACGTCACACTCGAAGCGAGCTGTGCGACCGTACCTCTTTGGCACCGTGCAAATGAGGGTGGGTGGGTGTTTGGGTGTTTACCGTCCTTTTCCACCACGAACGGGTGATATCAAAGACGGGGCAAGGATGAAAAAGCCAGTACAAATATTTGACCCCAGCCGGGATGCGAACTCACGACCAGAACATTGGAAGTCCAACGCTCTACCATTCGGCCACCCCGGCTCCCCCCGCGCACGTGAAATACGTTAGTTGTCAACTCACCCAATGCTGTTACTTGATTCCCAACAGTTCTCATTTTGCTGTACGGTGACATGCGTCGTGGAATTCTCAAATGCTCCTATACAGCAAAACACCAACAAGGAGCAGATTACCAAAGGTTCAAAACACGCGTAGAGAACAACAGAGAGAATCAATAAAGTTAGTTATGACAACACTCAAGATTAATATATGAGGTTTTTAATGAACCCACAAAACTTTTAAAACAGAGGAAGCAACCTATGAATTTTACAGATCTGGCTGAATTTATATGCGAAGACTTAGCCTTATAACCCTATATTTCGGAATTTGAATTTTGAACGCGTTCTGAATGTAAACACGCGTAGAAAGTGTTTTATGTCTACGCTTTAAGGACAATTGCTACAGGATAAATGTCACCGGACAAATGCCATTGAAGACAGTTCCCATCGAGGGCATTTGCCACCTTGAGAATCGCCACCTAGACAATTCCTTGGAAGACTGTTGTCATCAAGGACTATTGCCGTCGAGGATGTCATTGAGGACGTTTGCCACCTTCACAAAAGTTACATGGACAAATACCATCGAGGGTCATTGCCATCGAGGAAATCATTGAGGACGTTTGTCACCTTCACAATGGTTACCTGGACAAGTGCCATCGAGGACTGTTGCCATGAGGATACTTGTCAGCGGGGACTATTGCCATGAGGATACTTGTCAGCGGGGACTATTGCCATCGAGGATATTTGCCACCAAGACAATGCACACCACCACCGGATCTGCACACCCATTTGGATTTCTTGAAATATTACATTGTCTTTTTTTTGTCGTGATGGGAGATGCTAAGCGCCCCGAAACATTTCCTTCCGCGTGACTGCACAACAAGGAAAAATGGACTGAAGCAATCGTTTCAGGCATCGCCATAAAACATCTCCGGTCATCGCGCACAGCGGTAGAACGTTATCAAGCGCTCTAGGGAGAAAATTTCCAAGGAAAATTATTTTTGTTTTTCCTCCAATGATGATACCAGAAACCAGGCCGCTCCTGCAGAGAGGATAGTTGTTATTAAGTTACAGCCGGTCTGAGTGAGAGGGGAGTGGTAAGCAGGCCGCTGGCCTGTCCTTACAAACCGATTTTTCTGCTGTCCATAACCACGGTGCTCGGCGCTGGGAGGCGATTGAGAGGCACGCTTGCTGCAAGTTTGAGTGCATGGATATTAAATTATTTTCCTGCCGGCGTCATGGTGGATCTACATCTTATTCCTATACCGCCCGGTCTCTGGGAAGGGAGGGGAGGGAGTCGCTGATTCTCTCTCTCCCTCTCTCTCTCTCTAACAGCCAGCCCTTTTAATCAAACAACCTGCTCCTCGATATCTAGCCTTCGCAGGTCACAATTTGGTTTAGAACGTTTACTGTGCTCCTAACAGCCGATTTTTCTGATAAGTAGAGCTCTGAATGCAATACACGACGCCTGCTGGCTGTGTGAACGAAAATTCAAACAATCCAAAGCTCCTAGGAAAACAACAACAACAAAACGAAACAAAAAAAAGCGTAAAGTTGGACAAATGATGCAAACTGGTCTTCATGGCAGTACGAACCTAGGAGATGCAGGAGACGCTGTACCTTCTTGGAAGATCGTAGGACTGAGCGAGCGACACCAAAGCTTCAAACAAACGCGTAGCTTTTGCTTTGCGTTTCGCCTTCTTTTATCGCCTGACTGGAAGCACGTGTGTGTTGAATCTTCTCCCATGTCCGATTGCTTCTTGGTTTAAACAGGTTTAATTTCGGTTGCTTGTTGTGGAAATACAAGACAACACTTCTGACCATTGACAAGATAAACTTATAGTATGCTCAACAGACATTCATTTACAGCTACCTAACAACACTTCTGACCATTGACAAGATAAACTTATAGTATGCTCAACAGACATTCATTTACAGCTACCTAACAACACTTCTGACCATTGACAAGATAAACTTATAGTATGCTCAACAGACATTCATTTACAGCTACCTAACAACACTTCTGACCATTGACAAGATAAACTTATAGTATGCTCAACAGACATTCATTTACAGCTACCTAACAACACTTCTGACCATTGACAAGATAAACTTATACAGTCGAACACGCTTAAGTCGAATTCGCAGGGGAAATGGATTTTTGTTCGACGTATCCGAAGTTTGACTTATCCGTGACGACGGATAAGGTCGAATTTCGACTCTAGCTTCGAGTTAAGCGAGTTGCACCTTTCCACCCCCCCCCCCCCCCCCCCGAATCGGTTTGGAAACTGAAATTTATTTTCCCTGGTCAACATGAGCTTACTGCTGCTGCGCCCTTGTGTCATTTGCACCTGCTGTAAATGCACTGCGACCGTCTGAACAACATAGCGATTGCATCATTACCACAAGGTAACCCCAACCCTAAATCTAAACCTAACCCTACCTAACCCTAAACCGGTCTAAGCAGGCGAACTCTACTAAATGAGTGTGGATGCGTTTGAATAGTTTGCCCAGTACGGCCCAGGGGTGCGAACTATACTGAGCCTTACTGCTAGGATTTGTTATATTCAATACGCTCGTGTAAGCTGCCATGTCATCGAATCTCCGTAGCTATTTTGTTCACTTTGAGTTCACTTTTAGTTCAGAGTATTCGCTTGGTCTTACCATAGTCACACATGCAATGCAGAGGAAGGAGAAACTGAAAGCCAAGTTTTTCTGATGGCTGTTTCGTTCTGACATGAAAGCTGCCTGGCACCAAACGGTGATAATTTCCAGCTTATGTTTTCTTCTTCTTTTCTAGTTTCACTGACTCTTATTCTGCTTGTAAGATCAGCAGCGTCATCTGTGTGTGTATGTGTGTGTGTGTGTGTGTGTGTGTGTGTGTGTGCGCGCGCGCGCGTTCGCAGTCATATGATCGCATGTGCTCAATAAATTCTAGTGCAACGTCATATAAACACACGCAGTCAAATAGCAGAAAGATCCAACTCTAACGGCACCAACCGGCAAACTCTCTCTCTCTCTCTCTCACACACACACACACACACACACACACACCTGGAATAACTCGCTGCTTACCCTCCGAATCCGACGGCAAATCATCTTCTTAACGCTGGCGACAGAAAACCTCAGAGATCAGGGGCACAGGGTCAGATCTCACGCCTAGCTCTATTCTTGCACGTGTTTCTCGCAAATTTCGTGTTCTACCACCCAAGTAACCAGCCCTAAGGCCCGCAGGACACGTAACACTGTCAACCTGTACTTGCACGGAAAATGTAAAATCTCCGTGCAAGCCGTGTTTTGACGCTGATGCATCAGAAGGACAAAAAGAAATTCCCGTGCCAGCGACTGGTACGACTTATCCGAGGCTAAAATTGCAGATTTCGTTTGACATAACCGAGTTTTGACTTATCCGTGTTTGAGTACTCGTTCGACTTATCCGTGGAAAATTTAGTCATACGAAGAGCAAGTTTGGCCGGGAAAAATTTTTTGCTTCGACGTATCCGAAGTTCGACTTAAGCGTGTTTGACTTAAGCGTATGGGTCTGTAGTATGCTCAACAGACATTCATTTACAGCTACCTGACCTTGCAATGGCAGATCACAAAATGATTGCAAATCACGAGAGAGAGAGAGAGAGAGAGAATCAATGAATCAATGAAGCTTTATTTCTTAACGGCAAAGATATTGACATTGTTGTCCACATATTCATTTTACGTATCTGCCGTTGCTGTAAACTACTGAAGTACTACAACTAAAGCTACGACTACGGAAAAGAAAAAGAAGGCGAAAAAAGGGAAAAAAAATCAAAAGTGCCCACATGCTCAGAGAGAGAGATGATGATGAAACGTTTTTTATTCAGGATAGAGCATTTAGGCATTGCTGCCTATCTTACATGCTGTCCTGCTATTCTACATTAAAGGGTATTGAGAAAAAAATCAAAACAAACAAACAAACAATAAAAATGTTTTAAAAAAAAGAAAAGTATAAACTATCTAGGGGAAATACAGGAGAGAAAAATACACACGATAAACAAATCAAAACATACGTGGCATGTGCTGATGATACTGGCTGTATGCCAAGTAAGAAATTTACAGTCGTCTCTAATATTGCAAAACATGTATGTAACACATTTCTATATATATCGTCAGAGAGAGAGAGAGAGAGAGAGAGAGAGTTGATGTGCTCCCTTTGCTTCTCCCACATGGACAGAGACAAATGTCTTTCTCTTGAATCATGTGGACATGCAGACAGGACCGCCCTTGCTGAGGAGCAAAACTATCGGACCCAGCATTGTTTGTGACGAAAAACGTATCGTCTAGGAATTGCTTGTGCTTGTCGATTATGTTAATCGCAGGGCCGGAAACGTTGTAGACTTTTCCCCCCGACCGTCGCGCGACATTGCTAGAGGGTATTGTTACAAGATCTGTCTGCATGTTTTTGGCTGGAGGTGCCAGCAAAATGAAACTGTTATGGATGAGCTAAACATTAGCTTTTTCCATGTAGCCCCTTGGAGACAAAGCGTCCCCTTACTTGGTATACGTACAGGTTTCATTAAACGGGCTTATTCCATCTTTGCAACGCCAACTTATCTTTTGGAACAGTTTCGTTCGTGAGTATGCCTGTACGCTTGAAATATTCTATTTCGATGATTAGTACAGCTCTGAATGCGATACAATGTTGTTTAGACTTTGCGCGAGCGGTCGGACATTCAAATTCTACGACTCTTGTTACACTACTGGAGCGGTCTGTGTGGTCGCCGCGTCATGCATCGAGTACGCTTCTGTTGGCTCAGTGCCAGCATTACAGACGCTGTCATTGTCCGGGTGTGTAAGTGGTGTGATGATAGATATCACGATTTCAACTTAGAACGATAATAATGATACGCGCATTAATACAAGCGCTTTATTCCAAATATTTGGCTCAACTGAAGCGCCGCGAGCTAAACCCAACACGCACGATCCCGCGAATCACACGCATTCTCTCACACACTGGACATGAAACACGTAAACAATCACGTGGTGCGAAGGGAAAGCTCAGCAAAATTTTAAGTTTCGGAATTTTAGAATTGCATTTATTTTTTGAATGTTGTGGGCTGAACATTTCCAAAGGGGGGGGGGGGGGGGGGAGCCGGAGTACCCGGAGAGAATCCCCACATTGTGCAATGTCACCACGGGATGCAGGCAGCTGATGCCAGACCTATGGTGGTAGCTTTAGTGTCAAAAGGGTTAATATTCCTGCCGGCGTGACTCATGACCGTTTCGGAAGGCTAAAATATTTATGGTCTATTTCACAGCGATAGAGTGACTGTCCAGATCTGTTAAGTATTATTGTGTTGTTCCAAGGAATCTGCCATGCGGAACCCCAAAACCTGCACGCATGAGGAGCATTAGATACCATGCGTGCAGAAGTGCTAGACATCACGCAGAGCTGCGTCAGTGGATGAGTGTTAAGATTCCTGGGACCGCATGTAAAAGTCAAGGTTAGGGATTTTAGCCCAGGGTTAGAGTCTAACCTCGAACTAAACTAGCTCTAGTTTTGTTTTTTTGTTTTTTAATCAGGAAGCGGGTCCATTCCACCATTGTGCCTAAGCCGTTAGAGAAAGATATTTTTCTACCTTTCTTCGCTTCCTTTTTTTAAAATTTAATTTTGTTTTTGCGTTTCTTTTGTCCTACTCTGGGTTAGGCCCGTAACCGTGGGCTAAATTAACCTCGAGTTTTACATGCGGGCCCAGCCCACTCCGGCCATTGTATCTCTTACAAACCACAAGGTCACAAAAATCCAACAGCACTACTCCCTGACCCGATAGCCAGTTCCATTTACTTCCCCCACTCGGCGTCGGGTAACGTGGTTAACCGTGGCTTGGTGGGACACCCAACACCTTGGTCACGGCCCAGTGGTCGCGCCTCGCGGCGTCACGCATTAATAATTCAACATCTGAGCTGGCATCACGTGACAGGGTGCGACTGTGTAGGGGGAAACAACCATCCAAACAAGCCATAGGGTGCGGGTGACACTCGCGATAAATTCAATTCTGCGAAGTTAAATTTGCAGGCCATCTTGTGGGTGGAACTGAAGTGTTCCATCGAAGCGTTATCGAGAGAAAAGTGTTTCATTGTTCAGGTCTGGTAGAATGGAAATTGTTTCAGGGAGGAAATTACAGCTTTTGTTTTGCTAATAAGCCCCCAACAATGACCAGACACTGCAAAGAAACGCAGTTCTATTCGTTAATTTTTTAATTAAAGTCGTAACAAAAACTGATAAAGTTCCACTCGTAATTTTTTTTTTACTTAAAAAAAAATTGCAGCTAATTTATGGTGTCATTGCTAAATTGCATCCTGTCACGTGTCTCTATCGTCGGACACGCTAGAAAATTTGCAGCACACGTTTTTTCCCCCGTCATCACAGCTCTGGAGATTAATGACATGCGAATGTTGCCGCTACGTGGCAGTCTGCCCGATTCGAAATCATACACTGCGGTGGATGTGCTTCTGTCTGCTCTTTCTTCACTATTTCATTTTCTATGTTCAATTCGCCGCGCGCAAACAATCCAGTTTCTTTCTTTTTTTCTTTCTTTCTTTTTCTTTTTTTTTCTTTCTGGTTTTTTCCTCTTTTTTTTTTTTTTTTTTTTTGGGGGGGGGGGGGTCTTTCTTTCTTCTTTTTTTGGTCTTTTTTGTCTTTCTTGTCTTTTCCTTTTTATTTATTTTTTTTATTTTGTGTGTGTGTTTGTGTGTGTGTGTGTGTGTGTGGGGGGGGGGGTCCTTGAAGTTTTTTTTTTTAATTTGAATGATATAAGAGCGGTTTAACGTTCCTTTGTCGTACATTGTGACACTGACGTTGTTGGTATTGTAAGAGTGGTTACCTACCTCCTTCCGGCCCCCTCTCGTTCTCTTCACTTCCTTGCTCTGTCACGCAAAACGTTCAGATCACTGTTTTTCTCAATGATCGTGCTGTTGGTTCATTGGGGACAGATTAATAATTCAACAATGTACTTTTGGCGCTTGCGGTATTTTCCTATCACGTCCAGCGTGCTGGAACTGTCTTCAGATGGAACTGTTTTTGACCGTGAGAGAGACTCCATTGAACGTAGCTGTTACATCGGTATCAAATACGTTCGTCCGTTTACATGTCTCATAAAACAATGTGTCCCACGGACATGATATATCAATATAAAGCGAGTTTCGTAATACAGTACTTTGTTGTTGCCCTACTATTCTGGCCAGTGTCAACCGCGACAAAATCCCTTTCAACACAACTGTTTTATCAGCAACAGCAAGTTACTGTTTCCTGCTCAGTTCTTCCAATAACCCCTCATCATCAGCATGCTTTACGTCCTATGGCTTTTAGCCCTTAAGGACAAGTTGTTCCTGGCGTGTGTCTTTGGCGGCTTGGCTGGGCGAGCGTCTTTGGGGTGGACATGGGCTGCTTTGCTTTGCTTTGGGCAACGTCAGAGGTTCTCTGCCAGGGTCTCAGTCAATAACCCCTTCAATATATAGCGACGGCGTTCTTCTGCTTACGTACAGGTGTGACCAGTGCCAACCACTACAAAGGTGTCTTCACACAGGGGCAGTCTAAGTGACTTGAGGGTGTACGGGGAGAACGGAATGTACGAGGAGAAGGCAGCTATCATTGACCAAAGACACACAAAAAAAGGTTTTCGGTTCTGATTTTCTGAAGGTAAAAATTGTTTATCTATACAGAAAAATGACATTTTTCGATTAGGTTTTTTTTTTCTGCAGATGTGCTGTTTTCTGTAGAAAAAGTGCAGTTTCATGCAGGAGAAAAGTGTGTTTCGAAGGGGGGGGGGGTGGGGGGTGGTGTTGTTGCTGTTGTTGTTATTTCAGAAAAACTTATTTTTCCCCGTGCAGAAAAACTGCTATTTTGGCATCTCTCGCCAATGATAGATGCCTTCTCCTCGTACATTCCGTTCTCCTCGTACACCTTCAAGTCACCCACTTTACCTCCGTGCTTCATCAAAGCGGCTATTGCAGTAACATCATTTTGCTGTCGCTGTTGCCTCCCAGTATTTGACTGTCACCCTACAGTTCTGCCCACTGCCAGCCACACAGCAGCCACTTCGGCAAGGCGGGATGCGATGCCTAAAATCCACAAAAAGCAACCGATAACAGCGACGGCGGCGCCAGTTTTCAGACGGCTTCGATCAGAATCAACAAAAGTGATGATTCCTTTCGTGCTGCTTGATAAAACTTTGTGGAGCGGAGCTGTTTCACGCGCCAAGTGTTTGTCTCGCTGCGTCTTGTGGATATTGTACCGGTCTAGACTGTGGCAGGAGTGGACCTGAAGTTCAGAATGTTAATTGTTCCAGACAAGTCCAGCTGCCGGGGCGGTGACCGGTTCACCGCACACGTACGTCATGCCGCGTGTCAAATTCGAGATCGATGTGAGCTTGTAGACAAAAGCCAGTGGAACTCGCCGCTAAGAATTTCTTAACGCACGTGATTTCTGTCCTTCTTGCAAGTGCGTGCAACAGTGTACTCTCGTATTCTTGGGCTGTTACTCAGAGGGTTCGAATCCACACAGGGCCAAAATTTGAAGAGACCTTTTCTCAGTGTTGTCTTCTTTGAACTTAAAAAAAAGACGTGAAAAAGTTTCAAGGTAGATAACTTTTGCGCAGAGAGAAGCGTAAACTGGGAACGAGGCTCCAGTTCAAGATTAACTCTGTCAAAGATATATGTGGCTTCATGTTGTTTAGTGAGGATTGTCTTCCGCCGTGGTAAACTCCTAGCATAACACCTATCACTCCCTGGCAACAGGAATTAAAATTCTCCAATGACGTAGTGTAGCTGCCAACGTGGCGCCGTTCTTGAAAACGACCATACACGCTTTCCTCTCATACATGTGTACGGATGACTGTAGGACTAGCAGTGTTCAGCTCAAGAATGTTCATCCTCTGACACCTTCATTTTCCAGATTCGCTCCTGCAGAACTAAATCATTCGTTCAGCGTTCCCTCCGTTACCAGGCCCCTGTTACTTTGAATCAGCTCCCTCATACAATCAGAAACAGTTCAGACAAGGAAACCTTCAAGTCCCGACTGAAAACCCATCTCTTCACCCTCTCATAGCCATGCCATGTTGTCGTTCTGCTGGTGTGAGTGCGTGTGTGCGCAGGGAACGGGTGTGTGTGTGTGTGTGTGTGTGTGTGTGTGTGTGTGGATATGAGTTTTTAATTAGTTTTTATCTGATTCGTCAGTTTTACCTGTCTTGTGTTTGTTTTATCTGTCTTTTGTGGGTTTATTTTGTGTGTGTGTGTCTTAATATGAATAAATATGTATTTTATGTAAAGCTCCTAGAGCTTAGTAAGGTTAGGCGCTATATAAAAATTTTATTATTATTATTAAGAATGCCAGCTTGGTGGTCGTGGCGGATTTGCCTTCTACCTTCTACGCCATTGCACATATTATTCAAGATTGGGTTAGAATACCAAACGGTTAAAAACAACGGATTTTTTGTTAAATCCACACATCTTTCTGCTAATGACAAACACAAACTACAAAGACATTGCTACTTATTTCGATCAGTGGAGATCAGCGGTAGTGAATATTGTCCTTTTCTGTCCAAGATTCCATGCTGGTAGAGCGATAGGCTTTCAGTGCTCAGGTCTTGAGTTCCAATCCTAGCTGGAAACCAAACAATAGTACACGTTTACCCATTAAACATGCAACCAACCAATCAACTGTCTTGGTCAGGTCATGAAAGTCAGCGGCAATGAATGATGCCCTTTTCAGTTAAAGAGTCAACTCTGTTGTGTATACCGCAGACAGCTAGGAGTATGACGGGCCGACCTCGCGTGCATAAAGAAACTACACAATGACCGCCAGTGCCTCAGAGACTGACGTCGTCACAATGATTATTTAGTTTGGTCCGAACTCATGTGCAAAAAAAAATAAAAAATAAAAAAAAATCGCTGGCCGCCAACTCCTCGGAGAATGATTCAACGTCGCCACAATAATTATTCAGTATGGACTAAACTCGTGTGGAAATAAATAAATAAAGTTAATTCGCTGGCTGCCAATTCCTCAGAGACTGATTCTACACCGCCACAATAATTATTCAGCATGACCGAACTCATGTGCCAAAACAAAACGAAACAAAACAAAAAGTCACTGGCCGCCAGTTCCTCAGAAGACTGACTCTACACCGCCACAATAATTATTCAGCATGGACCGAACTCGTGTGAAAAAAAAAAAAAAAAAAACAGTCGCTGGCCGCCAGTTTCTCAGAGACTGATTTTACGCCGTCGCAATAATTATTCAGTGTGGACCAAATCCGAGTGCCAAAAAAAAAAAAAAAAAAAAATCGCTGGCCGCCAGTTCCTCAGAGACTGATTCGGACTCGTTAACTAGATACGTCATGAGTCAGGAATCTCCCTGCCCCCTGACTAGCGCCCGTGGAATCGATCCTTCAACCCTTAGGGATCCCGGCCACACGTCTTGGTCGATGCTAGACATTGCGCGAGCTTTCGATCTGTGGCCGTGAAAGAGTACAGTAGTAAGAGTATACACGGTGTTTGTACCTTCTCGACACCTACAGTGGTAAGATTATACATTGTGGTTTGCTGTTCGATATCGACGCCGGGGAAGGGTATATAATTATACACTGTGGCCGGTTTGGCGTGGTCTAGTGGGTCGATCCCCTGCTCTCGCATTTCGTGCGAAGGTGTGTGAGTTCGAACCCCTACCCGAGGCAGGAATATTAAAAAAATAAATAAATACCAAAAAAGTGTTGACTCCAAAACGCTCCCCGTTTTGTTGTTGTTGTTGTTGTTGTTGTTTTGGTTGTTGTTGTTGTTTGACTGTGAGAACTGGGTCTGTCTGTGTAGCTTGTCCACTACATTAAATATGGTCAACATGGTAGTCTGACTGAACTGGATGGTGTTCAGCTAGACTGTTCAGTTTGGGTAGCTGTCTCTTCTCCCTCCATAACCAGTCAGTCGCATCTTCTGGCGCGGGACGTTAAACCAAACTAACCAACATGTGGTTTACAGTTCGATACATACAGTGGTAAGAGTATACACGGTGGGTTTACTGTTCAATACATACAGTGGTATGAGTATACACTGTTGGGTGGGTGGGTGGGTGTTTGGGAGTTTAACGTCCTTTCCACCACATAAGGGTGATATCAAAGACGGGGCAACGAGAAAAAAGGCCAGCACAAATATTTAGCCCAAGCCGGCGGGATTGTATACACTGTTGGTTTACTGTTCAATGCGTACAGTGGTAAGAACATACTCGGTGGGTTTACTGTTGATACATACCACGGCGCGGCAGTGGTAAGAGCACACGCTGTGGATTTACTGTTCAATACATACAGTGGTAAGAACATACAGTGTGGGTTTACAGTTCGATACATACAGTGGTAAGAGTATACACTGTGGGTTTACTGTTCAGTACATACAGTGGTAAAAGTACACATTGTGGGTTTACTGTTCGATATATACAGTGATAAGATTATACACTGTGGGTATACTGTTCGATACAATACTGTTCGATACATACAGTCTTAAAAGATACACTGTGGGTTTACTGTTCGATACATACAGTGGTAAGAGCATACAATGTGGGTTTACTGTTCTATACATACAGTGGTAAGAGCACCCACTGTGGGTTTACTGTTCGATAGATGCTGACTTACGTCCGTCTCGTGTGCAGAGCGGAAATTACTACGATCGGCCAGACGAATCCGTTTAGGAAAGAGAAACAGTTTTGTTACCCGGTTGTTAATTTAAGTTATTGCATCTCTCTCTCTCTCTCTCTCTCCGGGGAGCCGGGGTGGTCGAATGGTAGAGCGTTGGACTTCTCATGCTCGGATCGTGAGTTCGATCCCGGCTGAGGCAGAATATTTGTGCTGGCTTTTTCATCGTTGCCCCGTCTTTGATATCACCCTATGTGGTGGAAAAGGACGTTAAACCCCCAAACACCCACCCCACCCCACTACTGTGTGTGTGTGTGTGTGTGTGTGTGTGTGTGTGTAATGTAAGGATTAACTAGTGCTGTTATTGTTTTCAAAGACTAACGGTCGGTTGGGAAGCTGATCAAAGCGAATCAAGGACAAATCCGACAAGCACATTTCCGCTTTCACTCCAACAGTTGTTCACGAATGGTTGCACGCGGGATGTCCTCTTTACGTGCCACTGAGCACGAAAACATCAGAGAAGCCTTTGGCGGAATAACTACACGCACTAATTGACAGTTCATTAATGACTACTGATGGTGACTGACCGACGCATGACAGCTCTAGGGTAGCGCCTCGCCAAAATCCACCTTTTAAAATCTCTTGCGTTTCACACGATTTTTTTTTTTTTTTTTTTTTTTGGTGCCCCAACTCTTTGCCAGCTCCAGTGGTGTTCCTCCCAGGTCATGGGTGGAACCCACGGAGGACTCGGAAGCTGGGACAATTTTTAGTATGCATAATGATGGAGATGAGGATGATCGTAAGATGATGCTGTGGAGGTCCATGTGATTTGGGACTGCAGGACAGGGCCGCATTCCACGCTTCCTATCATAAATATCCCGGCATTAACCAGGCCCGGGAACTGCGGCACCTGCGGTGCCGGCCGTGTAATCATCCACATCATAAGACGTGTCATACCAAGGGAAGCACCCTCATGTATGTATGTATGTCTACATGTACTTTATTGTTTACCCTCTGCACATCCGTACACTTACATAATTATCCTGTCTTGTATTTGTCTGAAATATTTGTCTGTGTATTTGTCTGAAAATGTCAAATACAGACTTTGAAAAATATGTCTGTGAGGATGATAACGTACAATCATCATGACCTCCAGTTTTATCCAAATGGTTGCTTATGGAATCATGATTTTGTTTGTTTGTTTGTTTGTTTGTTTGTGCGAAGGGGTACCTATGGTAATGCTCGACTGGGTATCTTGAAACACGCAAAGCACACAACGGTTTTGCTCTTCGTTAATATTGTCTGCTTTGGATTTTTGTGCTTTGGTTTTCTCTGCTTCAGTTTTCTCTGCTGTGCTTTGCTTTACTTTGGTCACTTGTGCTGTATCCCACTTCTGACACCAAGAAGTCCACGCCATAGAATGTCCACACGATTAGAAACCGACCCTCAGACTGGTTTTTCCCACAAAGATGACGGTCGCTATACCAGCATCAGATCTCTTCCTTGAGGCATTCAAATGTGCTCTTTCCCCTCCTGCCAGTCTATGCATTCAGCCCCCTGGTGTGGAATGCAAACACTCCACCCGTCCAATCGGATACTGTGTCGTGTCGGAGCACAGGCGCCTGTAACGTAGTATCGGCCCTTGTTCGCGCGCGGCTTTGTGTGTTCTTACATGAAGTCACATGAAAATGTGACTAACTTATCCACCAGGTAATATTTTCAATTTTTGCCGAGGGGTGTCGACTTGCCGGGATATTTAGGTCAAAGACACAGCTCGCGTTGAGTACCAGTCTTCTTTTAATTGATTGTAGGAGTAATAGTAGCGTAGCGACGGCACGTTTTGAAATTGGCAAGTGGCTGTTACTTCTACCGTTGTAAAATGAAGCTCATGGGTAATGTTGTTGTGTTTGGGGCGGATTATTTGGTTTTGTTTTTTTATTTATTTCTTGTGGTGGTGGTGTTGAAATTGTTTTGTTTTTTTTTAAATAGTTTTTTTTTTGGTTGTTGTTGTTGTGTTTGTTTTTGCTTTGGGCTGTGTAGTTGTTGTTTTTTTGTTGTTGTTGGTTTTGGTTGGGTTTTTGTTGTTGTTTTGGGGGGTTTGCTGTTGTTGTTTTGTTTTTGTCTGCTTGTCTGTTTGTTTTGTTTTGTTTTGTTTTGTTGGGGGGGGGGGGGGGGGGTTGCTTTTGTGTGTTTGGGTTGGGTTTTTGGTTGTTCTTTTGGGGTGTTTTAGAGTTTTGTTGTTGGTTTTGTATTTATTGTTGGTTGGATTTTTGTGTTGGTTTTCTTTGTTTAGTTTTGTTTGTGGTTTGTTGTTGTTGTTGTTGTTTGCTTTTGGTTTTGTTTGGTTTTGTTGTTGTTGTTTTGTGGGGGGGGCTGTTTTTTATTTTCTTTTTTTTTTTTTTTTTTTTTTGTTGTTGTTGTTTTTTGTTTGTTTGGTTGGTTGGTTGTTTTTGTTTGTTTGTTGCTGTTGTTGTTTTGGGGGTCTAGTTTTTCAGTAGCTGTCTACTTGACGTATTGATCCCAGCAACCTGACAATAGCCTAAGGGGTCAAGGGCTTGCGCAATCTCCACTGCCAATGGCCGGGACGCGCAATGCATACATGTACCTTCCACATTTTTTCTTGACTATTGGAACAAGATCTCGGCTAGTCGCGTGCCTGTGAAGCAAACACTCCAGATGTCCCGTCAGTTCCGCATCGGGTCGGGCTGACTTCTGCTCCTTCACATTCCCCGGCTTTAACTCAGTTCCTGCTAAGTAAGTTTGGGATTGTGCACCACCGGCCCAGGTCTCCGTGGATTTAAATTTGGCTTAGTGGGAGTGTTACGCTTTGATTATACTCGTGTTTGCTGCAGCAAGAGCCGCCAAGGAACCGTTAAATTGGCCTGATTGGAAAGGTTCAAAAACGTGGGATACTAGTGCGCGGTACGAAATGTGTTAAATAAAATCGGGTTGACAGAGGCGGGGAGTTGTTTGACCCCCCCTTCCAAAAGCCGTGCTTGGAATGGCGGGGCAAATGTTAGCATGGAGAAAAAACTAGGAAAGAGGCCAGATAGCTTGACTGCCGACAAATGTCCGAGTTATCCGTCCCTGGTCGATACGTCGACCGGCAGGCGGCGCGCAGGGGCTGCCAAGAAAAGAGGGGTAACTCAATCACCTTTCCATTTTCTCGCCTGTAATGCATCAGCTCCATCTCTGTACCCTGCCACCACCCCCATCTCTGTACCCTGCCACCACCCCCATCTCTGTACCCTGCCACCACCCCCATCTCTCCTACCCTGTCCCACCCCAGCTCCCTCCTACCCTGCATCATCACACACACACACACACACACACACACACACGAAGAAACTTTTGTGTCTCGTGTGATTGTCTGATTTCAGTCAGTCCGTCAGTTTATTTGTCCATTGTGGATACGTGTATTTGCAAATACAGATCACTGTTTATATATAAACTAGGAAAATTAGAAAGAAGTCACTGATACTAAATAGCCTTAAACATATTAAACAAACTAAAATCGAAACGCCATTGTACATGAGCATGTGACCAAACGTCATGGCTCACTTCCATGTCGAAATAACCAATAATACCAAATGTACTTTTTTTTAAAGTAAAACAAACACATACAGCCTAATCATAAAAATAAAGATATGTATTAGCAAAACAATTTTCAGAGCATCGTTAATCATTGAACCGATGAAACGTTTTTTTTTCACAGGTGAAGGTTCCGGTATAGTCGGTAACTTTTACAAACCTTCATTTGCTAGCTCCAGTTTAGAACCGCCTGTAAGACTGCTTGGGCATATGCTTTGTGCCTGTACGTCTCTGTCCCATACACGCCAGTGTTACCCCGCCACCCCCTTCTCTCCACCCTCCCCTCCTAAAACACCCTCTTCACACGCCCCTCCACCAACCCTACCCCCAGCCCGTAGTGCTTTGCCCTGTCCTGTTCCAAGAAGCTCCCAATCTTCTTCTGATGTCTGGCAAAAAAAACCAAAAAAAAACAAAAAAAAACCCCGAACGGAGGAAAATGTCTTGTTTTTTATTTCTTCTTGCTCGGGTCTAATAATGTTTCTCCCGTAATTTTTCAGTGCGGGATTTCCCATGGTGTGCCGTGATTTTTTGCTCTGTCGCCCGTTTTTTTTTTTTCGCCTTCGCTGTGTTCGAAGGAGAAAAAAAAGTTTCTTTAGTTCGATTGAGGAGACTCTTTCTCTCTCCCTCCCTCCCTCCCTCTCTCTCTCTCTCTCTCTCTCTGCTCGATAACGAAGCGCAAGCAAGCAAAACACTTGCAATAATGACTGTCCTTATTCAAGTTATCCGTCATCCACTGGACATTTTGCAAAGGATTAAAAACTGAACCGTAATTTTGCCTGCGTTTGCGATCTCCAAGCCGGGGCGGTCTGGCAATGTTCTTTGCAGGCTTGCGTAAAAACTGTACTAGGATTGTTCTTGTCTTTGCACTCTTGTCAGTGTGGTGGTGTTGTTGTTGTTGTTGTTGTTCGTCTCTTTCTGTGGTATATACGTGCTGTAATTATGTTTGAAAAATTCACTTTTGAAAATGTCATCACAATGAAAGGACGGGGAAAAAAGGAAATCCAAAAGAGCACACACACACACACACACACACACACACACACACACAAGGAAAAAATTCCAAACACGGAAAAAATAATACCAGAATGCAGCGTCCATTATTGCACAGCCATTGTCCCAGAAAAGAAAGCGTCGTAAATTGGCCCATTTCCCCAGGAGCACTTTGACCCAACAGCCGTGGTTTATGCCCTGGGTACCTGTGCGATATGAATAATGCAAGAACCAATCAACGGCCACCTTCCACGGTCCCGAGAACAAGTGACAAAGCTCGCGCCCCTCGCTGGAGACACCCTCTTCCGCAATCGCATGTGAGGCGGGCTTGGTGCACGTGTAACACGCAGGAGTGAGCTCCCTAGCGCGAAAGCTCTCAACGCTCAGGGTCAAATGCTCACAACTGACCTCTTCAGAGGGAACATTTTCAGCCAACCAGGAAACACTTGAACCGAATGTTAGGATGGAAGAGTCAGAAAATAGGTCAGGGCAAAGCCTAATAATTAGCCAGTCAGAAGCTAGGTGAACCGAATGTGATCTATGAATCAGAAAATAGGTAGAGATACTCATATATGGAGATACTCATCACTTTCAGACGGAACCTGCATCAAGAAATCCGTATTGACAGCACAAAGTGTGCGATTCTGTAGGTGACAGAAAGGCGCTTGAAACACTTTGTTTGCGGAGCGAGAGTGGCGTGATTGCATCTGCACGGAGAAGGGCCGTTCCTCACAAGAACAGATACGCCTTCTTCATCAATACTTCATCAATAAACGGGCTAATTCCATGTTTGCTAAGCCAGCTTACATTTAGGAACAGTTTCGCTCGTAAGTGCGCATGTACGCTCGAAATACTCTATCTTGCTGATTAGTAGAGCTCTTAATGCGACACAATGTTGTATACACTTTGCGCGAGCGGCCGAACATTCAAATTCTACGACTTTTGTTAGTTTTGTTACACTGCTGGAGTGCTCAGTGTGGTCGCCGCGTCATTGAGTACGCTTCTGCTGGCTCAGTGCCAGCATTACAGACGCTGTCACTGTCCAGTGTCTAAGTGGTGTGATGATAGATACCACAAAATCAGCTCAGAACAATCTGTTAACATAAAACTCAAGGTTAGCCCCTTTAAGGAAAGAAAAAGCAATTGAAATGTAAAGGTTTGGATCTATACGCGGCAGTCATGCGCCCCCCCCCCCCCACACACACACACACATACACACTAGAAATATACTCCAGGGCCCGTATGTAGAACTCGAGGTTAATTTAACCCACGGCTACGGGCCTAACCCAGACTAGGACAAAAGAAACCCCCAAAACTAAATTACATTTAAAAAAGGAAGCAAAGAAAGAAAGAAAAAAATCCTTCTATAACGGCTTAGGCACCATGGTGGAGTGGACCCGCTTCCTGATTTAAAACAAAAAACAATAGAAAATTTAACCCTGGAGCTAGTTCAGTTCGAGGTTAGCCTCTAACCCGGGGCTAAACTCCCTAACCCCGACTTTAACACGCGGGTCCTGGTCGCGTCCGTATGGGACTACAGGTTGCACGTTACACCCGGAAACTACAACGATCGCCCGGACGATAGAAGCAGACACTTCAACAATACACAGCACATCGCCACCACGATGATTCACAGTTACTCTGTCTGAATTATTGATGGAGAACATTTCCCATTGTGAGAAAATTCTGGTCGAATCCTTTTGGCGCCTACAATCTGGAACAGAGCCGTTGGTTGTGGTATCAGGAACACAGTATGCAGGGCAGGCTGCGCGTTTGAAACTGGATTGGTTAGCAGGAGGGCCAAGCGGGAAGTTCTGATGGCTCATTTCCTGTGGTGCTTTAATTTTCCTGCTACAAATCATTTATATGTGTCATTGACTCTCTTGGCGTTTATCAGCCCTACCGAAGGGATTTTTTTTTTAACTTTTTTTTCTAATCCCAAGGCTCGTTGATACTGTTGGTAAGGCACATTGCATTTGCCAAGACCGCGTAGTTTCTGTCAAATGTTCGCAACATGTAAAGTGTGTATGGACTTAGTTGGTCCCCTATTTCGTGTTTCATGTGTAGTACACGAGTGTGTGTGTGTGTGTGTGTGTGTGTGTGTGTGTGTGTGTGTGTGTGTGTGTGTGTGTGTGAGCGAGAGAGAGAGAGAGATGATGATGAATCGTTTTTATTCAGGATTAGAGCATTTAGGCATTGCTGCCTGTCTTACAGGCTGTCCTGCTAGTCTACATTCAAGGGTAAAGAAACTAACAAACAAATCAAACAACTACAAACTATCTACAGGAAATGAAGTAGAGAGAAAATACACATTAAAAAAAAAAAAACACGCATACGTGGCATGTGCTGGTAATACATGTATTTGCCTTATGCCGTTTAAGACCTTTATAGCCAGAGAGAGAGAGACTCAAGACTCAAGAAGTTTAATGTGTAAAACTTTTGCCCATTCACATGTGGAAGGAGGAGGGGTAGGGGGTTACAGTAACATCTGGTAACCAAATCATGTTAAATGTACGAAACAGTTCACAGCAAGCGCTTGGAAACCAAAACACGTGAAAATTGTCTGTCCAATCAAAGTGAAAATGCACAATGTAGGACCACATTATGGCGTACAGAGAGAGAGGGGGGAGGGGGGGGGTCTTCTTCAACACAGATGACTTTAGACATAGTCGTTTACATGCTCCTGTCTATACCAAGAAGTGGGAGAGGCATCAGAGAGAGACAGACAGACAGAGAGAGAGACAGAGACAGGGAGACAGAGACGATGATGATGATGATGATGATGAACTTTATTTATCAACGGTAAAAGTTTTGACAGAAATTCGCCAGTTTGCAAACTTGCCGTTGATAATACTACAGAGACTATCTCAGTACTAAGGGGAAAAAAAAGAGCAAAATATAAAAAAAGAAAAACATTCAACACAGAAAATTATGCACTAAACTACAAGAAACAAAACCATAGAGAAAATCGTCCATCAGAGAGAGAGACAGACAGACACAGAGAGAGAGAGAGAGAGAGGCAATGCTTGCAGCTGAAATCATGACATTCATTTCATCTTCGTACATCACTTTGAACTGAATGTTAACATTGCGCAAATCGGCAGACTGCGCAAACACGCCAACGTCCAAACATTCTGCCGAGGTTTTAAATCTCCGTCAAATACACTTCCCCAAGGTCATTTGAAACAGACAGCTCTCTGCTTTCCTCCAAAAGACAAAAAATCTGTAGGCAGTGTATCATGCAGACAGCGCAAGGTGCATGGTGGTCTTACCTGCTGTGTATAGTTTAAAGCGTTTTGAACTTTTCACACTTGTTTTCTACAATTTTGAGATCGATGACTGCGGTAAATGGTTAAATAGGCCTTCCTCTTAGGTATGTGCGAGCGTGCGTGCGTGCGTGTGTGTGTGTGTGTGTGTGTGTGTGTGTGTGTGTGTGTGTGTGTGTGTGTGTGTGGTTTGACAATGATTTCGTACCTACCGACAACTGAAAGTTAATACGGAAGTGTGTGTGTGTGTGTGTGTGTGGGGGGGGGGGGTAGTGTGTGTGTGTGTGGGAGATAGTGAGGGGGGGGGGGTGAGGGGGTGGAGGGGTGAGGGCGGGTTGGGGAGTGCTGAATTCAATTCCCAAGCTAGGCTTAAAATCACTGGACTGCTTAAAGTGTGGTGTTTGCTTGCCTCAGGAGTCTGTCAGGGCAATGAAGGGCTGTCGTCTGGTCTGTGGGATGTGAGATGTCTGTCTGCAATTTCTCGACTCGAAAATCTCACTCTCTCTGTTGCTACCATTATCCTAAATACTCCCCCCCCCTCTCTCTCTCTCTCTCTCTCTCTCTCTCTGGCTTAACCCTAATCACGTGTGGTGTCGTATGACAGTTTTCTTGTCTCGTAATGTCTGAATCGTGTCCGAGGGCACAGTGTTCTATTTTCTTTTCTGGTACATCTGAACCATTTTGAACAAGGAAGTGTTGGATTTTGATTTTTTTTTCCCTCTCTCTCGCAGGTTGAGAGGTCACTATAGGGCAATCAGGTGTCTTGTTCTTCTTTTGTCTCACAAACCAGACACACTGCACAATAGTCGCGATTTTATGGCCTTAAGTGCAACAAGGTGATTATCAGGCCTGCACGTTCTGCAATCGAACGTGGGTGAAAGGGAGTGTTTTAGTTTTGTTTTTTGTTCTTTTTGTTTTTGTTTTGTTGCTGTTGTTTTTGTTGTTGTTGTTGTTGGGGTTTGTTGTTTTGTTTTGTTTTTGGGTGGTTTTTTTTTTGTTTTGTTGTTGTTGTTGTTGTTGTTGTTGTGTGTGTGTGTGTGTGTGTGTGTGTGTGTGTGTGTGTGTGTGTGTGTGTGTGTGTGTGTGTGTGTGTGTGTGTGTGTGTTTGGCGGGGGGGGGGGAAATTTGCAGCTAGTCTAGCTGAGATAAACCTGTGCTCACTCCGTCATTGACCAAACCTTCCCGTGTCTAGTGTCGCAGAAACAGCACATGGTAATTTGTTTGCAGACGCAGGATCTCTCTGGGCTTTTCTATCGCCGCTGCTTCAGCATTCCCTGCAGTTAGCACACACGTCCCCCTGCATGCTCAAACGGCCTTATGCCTCGACCAGATCTCCTAAAACAACATTTCCATGCAAAGCTGGCAATTTCATGTCTAAACACACATCTCTTGGGGAACGACGAAGTCTCTCAAGACTGCCGCTGATCGAAGAAAAAGGACAGATCTGGCTGGTTCTTTCCCCCCTTGGCTGCGATTTATGTGGTGTCTGTGTTCTGTGTTGTATGTGTTTTGTTTTTTTACTATTCTTTTCTGTTCTTTTCTCCCCCACTTTTTTTTCCACACACAGTCCATGATCTTCTGTCACCAAAGGATGGATGTTGTGGTATTTTTACTATTGTTTTCTGGCCCTTTTTGTCGCCCACCGTTTCATTTCATTTCATTTCATCCCCTCCCCCCCTCCCCCCGCGCCGTGTAGGCCTATGTCAGTATGTCTGCAGAGTTTCCTTTTGTTTGTTGAAGTTATGTCCCATTTGTTTATGTCCTGAGGAAGGCGAAAGCCGAAACGTTGACCCGTGCCGTCCTTTGTGAAGGTTAAGTGGTTTCTGTCCCTTTTATGTCGCTTTTATTTGTTGGGTTTTTTTGTGTGTTTTTTTCGGTCGTGATGCTTGGAGTATTGAATCTGTTCAGCAGTTCAGATCTGGATGTGTGTTGATAGATGACGCGCGCATCTGACGTTTTAATGCCAACTTGCAAAGGCAACATTATTATGATGATTATTGTTGTCCTTGTTCTTGTTGTCGTGATCATACACACTATCATTGTATTTATTTATTCATTTTGCTTATTTGTGTATTCGAAGGTTCTTTCCTCACATTTGTATCATCATTGAGAGTGGTTGTAATACATGTGTTTTGTTGTTCGTCTTTTCAAGGCCAAGCGACGGGTAAAGGTATGATCACAAGTACCTCTTTCTAATTTATCATTACCTTTTACCTTTCGTTCAGTATTTTGTTGCAGAATTCCTTTACCAAGATCACACCAAGACTGCAATTTCACTGACTGTACAACTGTCAATTCCGCGTGTTCACAACTGTAGAATTATTCGGAAAAGCGTTTCACACAAAGCCTTGTAGAACTGCATGGCATGTTAGTCACCAAACTTTGAACACAATGTTCTAGCTAAGATTGCTTCACCATTGCTTTTAAGTACATACCTCTCTCTCTCTCTCTCTCTCTCTCTCTCTCTCTCTCTCTCTCTCAGACACTCAGTTTGTCTTAAAATATCACGCAATAACCCAAAGGCCCGCTGCTGTACACTGCTTGTTTTCGTTGGTTAATGAAATCTGCTCACGTGACTGATGTGCGCATGTGCAATGCCAGCGGGCTGTCAGCACTACTTCAGTTGTTTTTTTCTTCCAGAAGAACTTAAGCAGTCTTTTAATGCATGAGGTCATGATTGTAAGACATTTGCACTTCGTAGACTTTTTTTTTTCTAATTTCTGTCTTTCTTCTCTATTCAGTTAATCTTATTCCTTCACTAAGAAATTTTCATTACAGTATTCTGCAAATGAAATCAGCATCCTGCAATTATCATACCTAGTACTGACGACGGATTGAATCTTTATGGTAAACAGAAAAAAGTAGGGAAATACAGTACAATGAAGTGTACCCCTTTTCCAAATTCTCTGCCGAGGCTTTCTTTCAAGGCTTCTGTGTTTGCTTATTTATAAGTATGTATTGTTATTAAATGTAGATCGTGTGTAATAGCATACATGACGTCCACACTTTGACTAAATGGTCACTTTAGTGATTGGTCTTGATTTCAACCACGGAGAAGGTTCTTGTCTTTACCTGGAAAAGACATCATGGGTTTCGAGCGTTTCTTAAGGAGAGTGCTGAAACTTAAGGCCCCGTATAAAATTTGCCATTTTGCCCCGTTGTCATTTATCTTATGGAAAAAGGACTATTCATCTCAAACGAAGTAGTGTTCCGCTCCCCCCCCCCCCCCCCAATCTGACACCCTGTGGTTGCATTGTAACCGGGGGCAGTTTCCTTTTCAACGAACCATTGTCAGTGTTTGTGAATAGACTTTCGAAAGCAAACGCTGCAGGTTTCAGACCATAAATGCACGAGATCTCAAAATGCCTGTATATTCCCTGATAGCCTCAGGTATCATAGTCACCCCCTAAAAATGCTTCAATCTAGAACTAAAGATTACAATGTACAGATCATGTCGGGTCCTGCACCTGACAGAAGTTTAAAAAATCTAATGTCGCCTTTCTGCTCGGGCCTCACAGGAGTAAAGCAAGTTAACTTTCTGATCAGGCCATAAAGCCACTTCACTCAAATCGACTCGCGTTACCTCTGCCTGCCTTGTGCGCAGAACAATCCCAGCTTCACTGGCAGTTTGCCTCCTGTTGCAACCCCTGGCATGCAGCTTGCCCTACCAATACTAAAATCACGAAAATCACGCTTTTTTCCTGACAACGAAATCATTACAAAGTTAGCACACTTGCCAAACATGGTCCTTCAAACTAGACACTGCACTTGACTCCACGCTCTATTTGAGGCATTACGCTCGAAGCGATATGTGATACTCAACAAGTAGTGGAAGACGTGGTCAGTTAGCTTGACTTGGCCGTTTCCAGAGGCGATCAATGCAGTAGTGCTCTGTGGGGACTACCAGCTGCATATATCAATCGTCTCAGCGAACCCAGAACAAGTACTGTCATCCGCGAGAAATTCACTGACCACATCACACATGTTCACGGGGTTCCTGTGCCACAAAGTCCTTGACCACAAAGTCCTAACCCTGACTCTTGTAACAAGTCACAAAACTGCCCCCACCTACCTGCAAGGCCCGAATCCCATCTGGGACAAATATTTGTACTGGCCTTTTTTTTCCTCGCTGCCCCGTCTTTGAAATCACCCATACGTGGTAGAAAAGAGCGTTAAACTCCCTAACACCAACCCACCTGCAGGACCAGCGTGCACCAACCAGCGCGCTATGTGCGGTCCGCAGTCTCTCTCCTTTTGCGGCTCCCTTCCACTGATGACACCAGAAGGAGGTCTTTCAAAACTCACCTTCAAGGATGCAGTCCCCAGACACTTGACCCCTCCTCTCTCCGTGAAGGAGTCAGGGTGGGTGGGGTGGGTGTTTGGGGCTTTAATGTCCTTTTCCACCACACGCGGGTGATATCAAGGACGGGGCAACGATGAAAAAGCCAGCACAAATATCTGGCCCCAGCCGGGATACGAACTCACGACCCGAGCATGAGAAGTCCAACGCTCTACCATTCGGCCACCCCGGCTATCCGTGAAGGAGTCAGACGACTCACCTCTGCAGCAAAAACATTCCATTTTCTTTTTCGCTGTCACTCTTTGAAAACATCTCCCTAAGCGCTGTGAACACTCAGGCATTAGCGAGAGTGTTACATCATCGTCGTCGTCATCATCATTGTAATCGTCGTCGTCGTCGCCGTCGTCGTCATCATCATCATCATCAATATTGCTCTCTCTCTCTCTCTCTCTCTCTCTCTCTCTCTCTCTCCTTCCTCACCCCCTTTGTCATTGTCATTGTCAGTGTCCCCACCCCCCGAGAATCTTAGTTTCAGTGAGAATACTGCACTCCGCAGTGCCCCAGACGCTTAATGGTGGTAATCCCGTGGTCTGTGTTCCGGGTTTCGTGATGATGATGATGGTGATTTGCACGTCAGCCCCCAACAAACTCATGCAGCGTTTATGATGTTTCAGGCGAGTTGCATGTACCGCTGGAGGTGTGTGGTGCCGTGGTGAAGCGAGAGCTGGACTTCTGGCAGATCGACGAGCTGGAGATCAAGGCGTGCTGCTGGCGCCACTACCGCTCCTACATCGAGAACCAGGCCATCCTCGACTCCTTCAACAACTCTCTCGTCCGGGAGAACGTCCACGTGGATCTGGATGCCCTGAAAGGCTGGAAGCAGCTGCAGTGGAAAGTGTGGCTTATACTGGAGTACCCGAGGACTTCGCGTTTAGCTATGGTGAGTCTGGGGTAATTTATGGTGAGTCTTCGCGAGTCGTGGTGGGTCCTCGTGAGTTATGGCGAGTCTTCTTGAGTTATCTTGTGAGGCTTTATGATTTATGCTTAGTCTTGCTGAGTTATGGTGAGTGATATAGGGTATGGTGAGTGTTACTGGGTGAATCTTCAAAAGCCACGAAATCGTTATGCGTTATTGTGAGTGTTAACGAGTTCTGATGAGCGTTTGTGGTTTGTGGTGAGTCGCCGTGGTGAGTCTGGGGTGAATTATGGTGAGTCTTCGTAAGTTGTGGTGAGTCTCCGTGAGTCATCGTGAGCCTTTGCGAGTCATAATGCGTCTTCATGAGTTATGGCAAGTCTTTGTGGAGCCTTGAGTGAGCTGCTGCGAGTATTCATCAGTCACAGTGAGTCTTGAGTTAGTTATGGCGACTTGCCCTGAGTCATGGTGAACAATGTCCATTGTCAACGTCGGTTAGGGCTCTTGTACCCTTCTCCCCCACGTAAGGTGATGTCAGAGACGAATAACTGTGCTGATCGGATCACTGTAGACCACACAAACCCTTGCGAACGATCAGCAGTTGTACTGGCTGTCCGATTCACAACACCGTTTACGAAGATTGCGTGAAAGAAGATGTAAGCGTATTTTCTTATCAGAAAATCAATGAAAAGGACCGGACTTGTTTCCACGCTGGAGGTGTCCTCAGGGCTGATCAGGGAGCGCTGTGGACTGGGTTTAATTCTAAACTACTGCCCGTCCCGTGGCATTGAGGAATGGAGCGGCAGACTTTAATGGGAAGGGGGATCGACAAAGCGCCACAGGAGATTGGGGGTGCTGGGAAGCCACAATGAAAATTTAAAACGCCGCTGGATAGGTGGGGCGTGGAGGTGTTTCTGGAACGGATAATCCATTTTCATTTCTCTCTCACACACACACACACACACACACACACACACACACACACACACACATGGAAGCGCGCACAAACATTAGCACCTAATGTACTAGTAAAAATTATATTCTTAGGCAGTTGGCCATCAGAGAAACGGCCATTTATGCGAGCTGTCAGTTGGAGGGAAAATGCAATTTTCCAAACCTCTAATAGTGCGCGTGAACTGATGCATCATTCGGACATTGCGACCGTTGTACATAACATTACAGCCTCGGATATTGATGACATCAGGCAGTTATCGCAACCCAAATGTTTTCCTTTCACCGGTAGCATCCTGGCTTGGAAGGCGGCGGGGGGGGGGGGGGGGAGGGGGGGGGGTAATTATTGTGCTGGCCTTTTTCTCGTTGCCCCGTCTTTGATATCACCCTTCCATGGTGGAAAAGGACGTTAAACTCCCCAACACCCACCCACCCTTTCACCAGCAGCAAATCCATATCCAGTCTATTAACAGTACTGTACCCCCCCCCCCCCTTTCTTTTTTTAAAATTTACCATCTTCAGGACTTAATTGACTTGAGAACAAGCACGCTTTTGCCTTTACGCTGCTAGGCCAACCTGACCCGCCCCGACCCATATACTGGCCTATAGCGTCATAACTCGAAACGCCAAATAGTTACAAATTTAACGCATTCGGCCAACAGCTCCTTCAACGTTGTTTTACGCGAGACGAACATATTGCAAGTTCCGCGTGCTTGCTTCCGATCTTGTCACTTAAGCGGAATGGCATGCAACCAGACGGCGGCAAAAACGCACGGGGGGTGTAATCAAAATGGACTCGAGTGTTTCCGGTGTTACTCAGCTTCAAAAGCTTCGACGAGGATTCCTTTCAAGCGAAGCCATAATTATGAGGCTGTTTACACTACAACCCGGGGTTCAACCGGAGGTTATCTCGACTCGGATAGCCTAGGACTTGGGTCAATAGCGTTTACACCACATTCTATGCAGGTCTAACCCTGGCAATGACGTCGGAAAACTTAACGAAAGCATCATATCATGGCGCCAGTCAGCGGCCACGTGACTTCACCTCGCAGGACCCCGGAGTACATTTGCACCCCCTCGCGCGTTGCGGGGATACAGTCGCCCCCCGGTAGTGGACGACTGGAGTTTATTTGCCCCTCTTGCGCATGACTGGTGTACATTTGCACCCCCCTAAAGGCCAACTATACCAACTGAGTGGTAGTAAGGCTTTAGTCAAAGTCGTCTATATGATGAACGGCGCTTTTCTCAGTTTCATGGAGACAGACCGAAGTCCGATAGAAACACTCGATGATACTCAAATTTAAGAACGGAAACACTCAGTGTGTTTGTTTAAGGAAATGTTCAGCCCACCAAATTTGAAAAATAAATGCAATTCTAAATTCCGAAATTTAAATAGCTGAGCTGACCCTTCGCACCACGTGATTGTAATGTGTTTATGTCCAGCGTGTGAGAGAATGCGTGTGTTTCACGTGAGCGTGCGTGTTGTCAGTTCGCGGCGCTTTGAGCTGATTCATGAAATTGGGTAAAGCGCCTATACAATTATTATTATTATTATTATTAAAGACACATCGGCTTTACCCAGAAACCCCATCTAGAGGTATTCAGCTTGACATACAAGGAAATGGTGTCTAGTAAGGTAGGAAAGTCAGTGCTGCGGTTTGGAAACACTATGTACCGATGGTGATACTTTTGAAGCGGATTAGCACCGTAAACACTGGCGTCCATTTTGACTACATCTCATGAACGTCCGGAACAAGGACGGACAGGGCAGCGTGCATACGGCAGGCGTCCATTTCACAGTGACGGATTGCCCCTGTCTCCAACACCCACCATGCTTTCACGAACACGGAACACGCGCCCATTGATAGGTCTCTCCATCAGCAGTGTCACTGAAGATGCAATTCCTAGAGAGATTAACGATCTCTGAATTACACCTTCGCAAAACAGACGCAGTTGGTATTGCGTAAATCTCTTGACACAGGTCAGTTTAGGCTGGAAAGATCAGTTCAGTTTAAGACTCACCTTGCTTGCAGTGACAGAAAATACGTCGATTGCTAGATGCCTCCACCCCTCCAATCATTAAAGATGATGTCCTTAAAATTGTAGCGCGGAAAAGACATCTGTTTCAGGTTTCGTGGTGGTTTGAAGGGTGACAGCAATTTACGATGAGAGAGCGTATATGGTTGGCAAAATCTGACAAATAACAGATTTTCCACAAAAAAATCAGCAATAAAATAAGGGTTTTTTTTCCTGCAGAAAAAGCATTTTACACAGCAACAAAACCGGTTCTCTGAAGAAAATTCTACGTAAAACGGAATAAAGTAACCTTTTTTTCCTGCAAAAAAACCTGACTTTTCCGCAGAAAACCCGACTTTTCTGCAAAAAAAAAAAACAGGCGAAGAATGACAAAATAGCAGTTTTTTTTTCAAAAGAAGTCAGTTTTTTGATAAAAACAAACTGCTGTTTCCATTTTTTTCTGCAAGAACACACGTACGTTGTGGCATTTTTCCTGCAGAAAATCCGTTTCTCTTTGCCATTTTTCTGCAAGGAAAAAAAAACCCCAAAAAACTGTTTTCAGGCAGAAAAAAGGGTTGACGATTTGGGGGGCAGAATACCAGTTTTTTCCCCTGATTGAAAAGTATCATTTTTTCTGCACGTTACACTCTGTGAGGTAGGCATGTTTGTTAGCATTGAAAACAATGAGGATTATGCACGAAGGACGCTTTGGCCGAAAAAAGGACTCATCATGCTTAAAGTAAATCGTAGCACGTCCATTGCTGGATTCCCCCAGGCCTGGTCTCATCAAAGATGCAAATTCAAAAAATAACGCCTGGGCGGAGCTGCTGCTCAGGAAACAAATTGGCGGCATCAAATAAACATTGTCTTCGACCCTAGGTATATTGCCGAAGGCACTTTCCTGTTTTCAGTCTAGATTGACTGTATGAGATCTACTAGGATTGAGGCCTGGGATACGAAATCGACAGCAGTCCAGCGGTAGATAGGTTTTATTTCAGAACAGTATATACGTCGTGATCTTGAACAAGGTATACACTTGTGAGTCGTAAACAGTTCAATTCAATTCAATTCAATTCAATTCAGTTCAGTTCAGTTCAGTTCAGTTCAGTTCAGTTCAGTTCAATTCAATTCAATTCAATTCAATATCATCTCCATTGATTACTATTATCATTATAAATTATCATTGAATATTCAATATTCAAACTTTAGCGTCTTATAACATCAGAAGTTTCCCCCTGGCTTTATCTAACAAAACATTAAAACAATAAACAAAAATAAATCAATTCTTAAAAATCATTTAGGGATGTATCATCCGATAAGACGTGCAGTTCAGAATATTGATAAATATAAGTGAATGTATCTGTCACACTAGAATCTTACAGTCCTGGACTTTCACACTTTAGATACATTGTTCCGCGAAAAGTATGACAGTGACTATTTTAGCTCTGGATTCAGACGACGCCACCTAGGCCTGTATGTACAAGTTGAGGTTAGGGCTTTTAGCCCCGGGTTAGAGTCTAACGTCGAACTAAACTAGCTCTAGGGTTAAATTTTGTTGTTTTTTTTTGTTTTAAATCAAGAAGCGGGCCCATTTTAGGAAGGTGCCTGAGCCGTTACAGAAGGATTTTTTTGTCTTCCTTTCATCGCTTCCTTTTTTATTTAATTTTGCTTTTGGGTTTCTTTTGCCCTAGTCTGGGTTGCTCTGTAGCCGTGGGTTACATTAACCTCGACTTTTACGTACGGGCCCAGACGTCTTGGGAGACGGGCGGGGAGGGGAGATGACTAGCGACATGTGCTGGAAAGGGGAGAAGACTCGGTGAGCGGGACTCTTAACTCAGGCTGTGTGCGTCCAATTTCTAGCTATTTCCCCGCAGACAACTGCGTTTGCATAGTAATCGGCTAGTTTGCCTCAAAACTTCATTGATAACTCTCAAGCCTTGTAAATACATTCATAGAGTGAGGTTACCGAATCCGATACTGTGGCGCTTACGTCTGGTTCGCTTATCGCGCGAAATACGTTTTTGTTTATCAAGTTGACAGAAAGTTTTTATCAGTTATCGTTTGAAGGACGTTTTAAATCAGTCATGCCCAAAACCAATGAGGACTGGCTCTAGATCATGTAGATATAGGCATATACCCCAAACCCAGCGTAATCCCTTGCAATTATTTTCTGAAAATGGGCTGGAACAGAAACTGGCTGACTTCATCAAAGAAGGAGAAGTTCTGCACTGCACTTAGACGCTTGGATCAAACGCAACATGAACTTCTGCTCGTATTGTATACATTTTACGACAATCCTGAATAATGTATCGTCTACAGTTCTTTGACAAATACCATGAGTTTTTGCGAAAACAGACAACACATTAGCCGAGCCGATAGGGCGCTGGACAAGCAATGCTCGGGTCGTGACTTCAATTTGACTCCCAGTTTGACTCCCAGAATTTTGTTCTGACTTTTCCCCCGACGTCTTTAATGTCATCTTTACGAAGTGGAAACTCCCTAAATCTTGCAACCAGCCAATGAAAGAAAGAAAGAAAGAAAGAAAGAAACAACAGAAAAAAACAGAGGCGGTGGGCGGAATCGATTATTCTCAATGACTGGGCTGAGGGTCCTAGTGGGTCACTTTGCAGGCGCCATGTTTGTTTACGTCACCCAGTGGTCAGCCCTGGTCGATGACTCTGTCCAGACAAGTCTGATATCTAGGGTCAAGGGAGGGAATCAGGAATGGTCTGTTTATTGGATGTATGTATCTAGACACTGCTGGAAATCCGACTTGTCAGTGATTCTGGATGAGAGTAGTCTGTTCGGTCAATATAAAGGCGATTTGATATAAAGATGCAATACTGAGCACTACGGCTCTGGAACCACAGAAGGCACAAAGATGAACGCAGATTTGACGAGAATTAAAACCATCGCTGAACTGTCGTTTCCTTCGTTTATCACTTTTAAAACCTCCCCTCCCCCCCCCTCTCCGCATAGCGTACGCGGAGGAAAAGTACGTTCAACTCCCAGACCCCCACCCCTGCACAGCAAAGCAATTCCTTGATTTTATGCTTTGGGACAGCTTTCGAGTGCTGTTTAACTGTTGCTTTCTCATGTTACATTTTACAAATTTAATATTGCGGCATTGGGGAAGGGGGGGGGGTGTTTAACCTCCTTTTCCACCACATGCGGGTGATGCCAAAAACGGGGCAACGATGAAAAAACCAGCACAAATATTTGGCCCCAGCCGGGATACGAACTCACGACCCGAGCAAAAGGGGGGGGGGGGGGGGTAGGAGAGGGAATGGAGCGAAGTGGATATTTCGACTAGAGACGAATTACTTAACCACCATTTTGTTGCAGTAACACATACCACTAAAACAGCATTTACTTCAACCCTCCCAGTGGTGTTATAGGCTAACCCTTGCCACGTGACATTCCAGTCCAATCATTTGACGGTGAGCTTCAGCTTTTGCAGATTGTAGCCATCTCGTTGTGGTGACGAACTAGTGACACTCCTGCAAGAAGCCTTTGCATTTATTTCTGTAGAAAACTGTAGAAGCGCGAGCAAGTAATTACAACTTTGTTTTTAACAACAACAACAAAAAATTGCGTCTGCTATGCCCTGCAGCTTCATGCATAAACATCATACACTTAATGCAACTCCTCACTTCAATCCAAACTTTAAGGACTGGTTCTCCCACGTTCTCTAGGGTCCTCTTGTGTGAAACTTGCACAGGATGTTTGTACGAGTGCCTCTCTCAAAGGCGCCGTTCTGAATGTGTCTTCTCCCTCACAGAATTGACCATTCACCGGCGCAGTAGCAAAGGAAATGCAAGCAAGAAACTGCCGCTGTCTCGTCCGTGCTTAGACTTTATATAAGGGGACGTAAACGTTTTCAGACAACGAGCAAAGGGACGGAACCATGCGCAGGGGCAACAGGCAGGGGACATAACTTCATCAGACGCCGACTTCCTGGTTGTTTGCTCAGGGGTGGCGAGTAAGAAGGGGTTGGGTCTGGAGGTCAGCAACAAACATGACAGGTCAGACTCTTATATGTGTACAGCTGATGGCAAACCCTGAAAGACGGCAATGACGTCATGGCTGAAGGGGAGTTGGTCTGGCGCGTGAGTCTTTGAACATGTTCTAGGTCAGAAGATGTGGACTAAATGTGAGCCATGCATGTACGTCATCTCACCATCCCTCCGTGTGAAACTTACATTTGGCAGGAGGTCCTTTCAGTACCAGGTCCCGAGAGTTTGGAATTCACTTCCTCTACATGTCCGTCAGTCTCCATCTTTCACAGTGTTTAAAAACAAACTAAAAACCCACTTCTTCCAGTCAGCCTTTTCTCCCTCTTAGTTAATTAGCTGCGAAATGGTCTTTGTTGCTTGCGCAACTCTATCCATCCGTAAATACTCACCCCCCCCCTCCCCCCAGCTCATTTTATCGAGATCCCAGCTGTATGTTATGAAAGTGGTGTGTGTGTGTGTGTGTGTGTGTGTGTGTGTGTGTGTGTGTGT
>JACVVK020000248.1:117500-142500 GCA_018292915.2 Batillaria attramentaria
TCTGGCGTCCAACGACGGCGGACCAATCCTGAACGGCCACGTGTCAGGCATGAGTCACATGTGTGTGCCCATGGCGCGTTTCACGCAGGCCAACTCCATGACCAACATCGTGCTGCCCAAGTCGGATTCAGATTTCAATATCGTCAGAAACAGGTCGCTGAAGGCTCATTCTGACGACGGGGTGAACTATGGGTCTGAGGCGTTTGTCTGATACAGGCTTTGTGGCGAGAGAGAGATTTTCCTTTTTTTTTCTCTTCTCTGCCGCTGATGAACTGTGATGTAGTGACGACACGCTCGTGATGAATTACGTGTCGATGAGTATAATTTATTGTACGTGAAATACGTGGGTTTTTTCAATCAAGCTGTATTGGTTTTCGAAAAAGCTGCTACTTTGTTTTAACTTTTCAACTAACCTGTGCACAGTTGAGTATGAGTACGTGTTAAGGCGTACTTTGTTTTTAACTAACCTCTGCAGTTGAGTATCGGTACGTGTTGAGGCGGTGAGGTTTTTACGTGATGACGAAAATGCGTGTTCAGTTCTGCTGCTGGGGTTTATCAACTGAGACCTGGACATGCCCAGAAACCTTCTTACTTCTCACTTTTCACTTTTTCCCGCGGCCTCACAATCTGTTGACGAACGTGACAAGGTGGAAACTGCGTGAGATTGTGTTAGAGTGTGTTTGGTCCACCGAAAACCTTTATCGTGACTTTCAGTATCTGCTTACTGCGTGTCTGGCTTCCCCCCGTTTTGGGGGTTGTTGCATTTCTATCAATTGAAAGTTCTAGACAGGGAATCGAGAATGCAGACGTTCTCAGCTGAAAGAGAAACTGCCGATTTGTTCACGGAAAAGAGAACATTTTAGGGAACTTTCACGAGTTTGGATTGTTTCTTCTTGCGCTACGACCGCAAGTAAAATACATTTTTGTTTAAAGTTAACAGCGGCTGAGTTCACCGCAAAGCTGGATACGGAATCCATTTTGGACGATCTACAAGACAGATACGGAAGATTTTAATCGCTAGAATTTTGTTCTGTACGAGAGGCGTTTTTCTTTAAAGTTCGCAGCGACTAAGTTCACTGCAAAGTTTGATACTTAGGTAATTTTGAACGTTCTTCAAAACAGATTTTAAAGGTTTACAGCGACTGAGTTCACCTCAAAGCTGGGTACGTAAGCAATTGTGGACGTACCTCAAGAGAGACGGAAGCAGGTTTCAGTCGTTAGGGAGTGTAGCTGAGGTCACAGACAATCGCCTTCATTTTTTTTCTGCAGCACCTCTTTGTGTACTTAATCATGATCGACCGTTATTCAATCACCATTCGAGCCGACAGTCACACTTTAAGGCTGCGTTCTGTGTTAGAGTGAGTAGCTAGCTGATCAACTTTATACATGCCTTGTTGCTGACACCATGTTTTTTTGTTGTTTTTTTTTTATTTGGTTGTGCCACAGGAACATTTGCAAGACATTTTCGCGAATTTTATCAGTAATTAGCAATATAAATGTCCCATAGCTTTGCATTAAAACGAGAGGCTTGCTGGTCACAATTTGAACTTTGATATTAGGCCGCCTGATCATGATCACTACATACGATACTATTTGAATTCCCTCAAGGTTCATGCTTATCAACTGTTACAGTGAAAACCTGTGTTTTTGTTGTCGTGCAGCTCAAACTGTACTCGTTCACTGTTGCCGGTGAAGATTTGATACCAAGTGCGGACTTACAGGTTTTTGTCGTGTTCTGGACAGCCAGGGCTTGTTGGCTTTGTAGTCACTAAGCTGGTGATATTAAATTTGATCGCTGAAACTACATTCACATCCTTTTTCTAACACACATTGGCTAGTGTGTTGCGCTGGTGTATGTTCTCATCAAATCCATGGCGCTTATGCCGTTTTACCAAATGACATATTGGCCTTTGCGAAGTCCCCCCCCCCCCAAAAAAAAAAAAAAAAAGTATCTAGCGAGATTATGTATAAGAGACTGGTTCTCGTAGATTTGCGCATGCGTGTTATTTATAGCACCGAGACTAGCGTTCTGAAGCGAAGGTAGCAACACATAGTTTTTTTTGATATTTGTTTAAAATCTTTTTTTCTATTGTTTTTCTGGAAGTGTGCAAGCTGGACTCAAAACCAGTTATGAGAGAGCATCTCTGAGCACCAACATTGTTTTGAATTCCACACCGACAAAGACAAACCTTTTCTTTTTTTTCAAATCTGATACGACCCACTTCAAGATTTAGATAATTATAATTTTAGATGCGACACCACACAGAGAATTTAAATTCACGTTCAGACGTATGTCAGTTATAACTGGTGTTCAGCTGAGTCACGTGATCGTAGTGTTTCGACTCGTTTGTATGTCTTCACCAATAAGAGAAATGTTCTGTTTGCTGTTTTTTCCGCAAGTTAATATCGGACTTTCGCTGTCTTTTTCGCTTCGCTAAACCACAAATTGTTCAAAGTAATAATACAGACTTTTTCCTGAATTTTGAGTAAATGTTTGTTTGTTTGTTTGTTTGTTTGTTTGTTTCAATCTTCTGAATTATGACCGTCACTCAAGTTGGTAACACATTCCTGGTTTGTCAGTATTGTATGCTCTTCATCACGCAAAACACCCGAGTGTGTAAAATTCTTCAAGGTGCTTTCTTTTCTTTTCCTTTCTCTTTTGTTGCTGTTGTTGTTATTGTTGTTGTTTATCACCATACTAAACCGTATGTTTTTGTTGTTGTTGTTTTTGTCGTTGCTTGTTTTGCTTTGGTTTTTTTTTTTTTTTTTTCTTTGCTGCTCTTTGCTACGTAATTTTTCCTTTATATTTTTACTTAATTAATTTGTTGTCCTGCTGAGCAGGAAATTATTATGGGATGCATTGTAAGGAAACGAAAATGGAAATTGTATGGTCGACGGACTGCATCGAACGAAATTCAGCGTGTTGGTACAACGATATGGGAAGACAGTGTTTTGAAGACTGTGGACTGCTTCGGAGATGCTGCGGCTATCGAAGGAAGGGAGACGACTGCGTAAAAACGTGTCCAAGAACAGTGCGGTTACCTCCCGTGACCTACTGCGCTGCATGTTCTGACCGTTCAAGCAGTTCGTGATTGTTTCATGCCATGTAGCCTATGCTTGACGAAGTCAGAAAAGTAGTGAATTTTTGTTGTCGTATACTTTAACTTTACGCTCCAGTTGAGCTGCTGTAAAGGCATATAAGGGTTTTTTTCTGTTTTGTGTTTTTCAAGAACCCAATGATACTCTTTTTTTTTTCTTCTTTTTTTTTTTGAGGGGGTGGGGGAGGGGAGTGACCTTTATGCTCCAGAGCAAAGGGAAGCAATTTTTACTAACACGCAGGAGTTAATGTAATAAGGGTTATCTGCCTTCCTTACCAACAGTGATCGCTTCTATAGAAAGACTTGTTTCAACAGAAGCAGAGAGAGCAGCGTGATTGCTGTACAGGCCGTTCTGGGCGAGAGTGGGTTAATTAAACCCATAATTAGCCTACACCTAACATGGCACGTGACACTAAATATTACTATTTGATACCATCTTTGAAAACATATGACTAAGCCTACATCAGAAAGTGTATGTGAAAATATGCCCATAACCCCATTTTATTTTCATTGAGCAACATATCCAGTATCCCAGAATATCGAAGTTTGCTACAGCCATTTTCCCTCAGCGTTTTACGAACCATTTTCAAATGCTGCAGTGTTTTAGCTATAAGTATGGTCAATATACTTTTGAGAATAGAAATATTTGCTTGTATGTTAATAATGTAAATAGTAACGTTTACCGTATAAAATCTTTACTCATACATTGAAGTCAGCGTGACTGAGTGATCATACGATTGTAATTTCTACCGCCGTTTTTTTTTTTTTTTTTTAACCGAATTTTTCCTCATCCGAGCACATATCCTGTTAATAACGTTGTCATGATATGTCATGTTTATGTGTTTGTTCGCTTGTTTGTTTGTGATTTTGAGGGGGTGATTTTGAGGGTGATTTTAAGGGTGATTTTGCATGACTTTTACAACTAGTATGCCCGCTTACTTTGGGCCAGTTGTGTTATCCTAGATTGTAACCATTTTTTCGCCCACCTCACTGTTATTCTGCATTTCGAGTTCATGACACGGTTTTACTGCTATATGCTGTATAAATCACTGACTTAAGCCAAGTTTACACCTAGTGGTTAAAAGCAATGACTGACTGACGTGCTCTCGATGCGCGCGGTCGATATTCTGTATGGTCTTGTTACATGTATAATGTTCAGTTATCTACTCTGGCCGCTGGGTGTGAACGGGACTTCAGACTGCACGGTCATTCGCTTGGAAGTCCAGAGGAGGGTATGCTAGTTCCGCATGTTTTATCACTTTTGGGTCACAACCAGGCTGCTAATGGATTGAGCGATTCGCGTGTACAGGGGTAAGCTGTTATTGTTTTGTTTTTTTTATCTTGTTTGTTTGTCTGTTGTTGTTGTTGTTGTTGTTTTTGTTTTATGTTTTGGGGCTTTCTGGTGGGGTTTTTGTTTGTTTGTTTGTTTGTTTGTTTGTTTGTTTGTTTGTTTGTTTTGTTTTGGTCGCTTCGTGAGGGGGGGGGGATAATATTTGCTTCTTCCTATGAGTTGCCAGAATAATCAGTATGTTAATTGTGGACGACTGTGCAGGAAGAAAGAGAAGGCTTGTTCAAGGGTTCAGCGGGGAATCCCAACAGCAGCGAGCAGGTGCATCATTTGGTAAAATGGCGCAAGTGCCATGGATTTTATAAACGCATAGACCCTTTTACTTAAGTTAGCATACTGTTATAGTTTGGATTTTGTTCTTGTTCTTTTGCTGTTGATTTAGTGGGGTTTGGTTTGTTTGTTGATTTGTGTTGTTGTTTTGTTGGCCCGGGGGGGGGGGGGGGGGGGGGGGGGGGGGGGGGAGGTGGGACGGGCGTTGCTTGTTTGTTTTGGGGGTGTTTTTGGTTGTTGTTTTTTGTGTTTGCTTTTGTTTTTGTTTTGTTTTTTGTTTCTTTGCTTGTTTTTTCTTTTTGTTTTTTGTTTTGTTTTTTTGGGGGAGGTACGTATTTGTTTTGTTGTTGTTGTTGTTGTTGTTGTATTTGTGTGCTGTTGTTTGTTTTGAGCTTATGGACGTTACTGGTAAGAACGGCAGTCAATGTTGAATAGAACGCTCTGCGTTTATCAAGGTCACAAACATTCTTCACTTGTTTCCGCTACATAATATCTGTGTGCACCTATGTCTTTCGCCGTCGACTCATTCCTAGGCATTATGATTATTACAGTATGATATGGATGATCTGTGAGTGAGATCGGTTTATGCTATGCAATGATCTGATGTGCTTCTTCATTTTTTCCATCGTTTGTTTGTTTGTTTGTTTGTTTGTTTGTTTGTTTGTTTGTTTGTTTGTTTGTTTGTTAAACCGAGCTGATTTGTTTTTGTTTGTATCTTTTACTTGAGAGTCGAAGGAAGATGTTGGAGATAAGAATATCTTTTGCCAGTCTGGAGGCTGTAAAGTGATAAGAACAAGAACAAGAACCTTTATTTTACAACGGTAGAAGTTACAGGCAAATTCATACCAATTTTAAAACTTGCCGTTGCACGGACGGACATGGAGGCGTCTAAGTCTAGTGTTTCATTATACATTTTTGTACAGTTTGGAAGAGTTTATGAGCTAAAACTTTAAGCCAATGATCCACAAGGCAATTGCATTGTCTTGAAGAGTTATGTCCTTTTGGCATCTCTCGTAATGATACATCGACCTCGAGAGTTAATTTCGCTGACAAGCTGTAAATTAACAATTACTATCAAGCCGATATTTCGAACGATACCATAACTCTTCCAAACACTAATGAATTAAAAACAGAAGCAAACAGTGTGAGTTTAGAACTGTACGAGCCCTGCTTGAGTCCAGAGACTGTTTGGAAGAGTACTGCGTGTATTGCAACGGAACTTAGCTCAGCTGTCAAACGCTGATTACGGAACTTCGACAGGGAAGGTATGGCTAATGTATGCTTTTTTGTTTTCTCTCTTACCTTTGAAAACGTACAATGCGTGTGATGCAGTTGCATTGTCGTCGTTTGTTGGTGTTCTGTCGATTGTAAGTGTGACTTGTGTGGTTCTTGGGTTCGGTACAACCACGCGAGATGTTAGCCGAGACATGACCGTTTGCTGATCATGAAAAATGGAGTCTAGTTCAACAAGTGTTCACCCTTTTGTAATTCGATTTGCTAACTGTCACGTATGTCTTTTGTGACACACGTAGTGTGACGCAATCCTATAGTGTGACGCTGTCTTGCCCATAGTGTGAATTTCTTACGCTGTAACCACAGGTGTGCTCCTTTTATGCGCTGATGCTTCCGTGCATGTCTGTTGTAAAAATTTCTCTTTGAAGTGAAGGACATGCCAAGTTTTGCACTGACTGTCTGCATGCTGCTTTTGTCATTCCTTTGTTGACCTTTCTTTATTGGAAGAACTGAGTTCTTGACATTAAGACATCAATCGTGGCAGGGCACTTGTTCCAAATGATATTATGAAGAGAAGGCACTTGAATCAGTGATCTAATGTCACCAATAAATGTCAGGTTTTAAGAAATTCGTTTGGGTGTTGCCAGGCTTGAAAGGAAAACTTATGAAGAGCGTGACTTTCGGTTTGAAGAGCGCTCAAGTCTGTTTTCCCTCTCCTGGCCGACCCGGTTCTTCAGCTGAAAATTATATCAAAGGACATCAGCAGATGCAAGGGACACCACTCTTTTCGTAGTGTTACTTCCCCTGGCCCATGCCTGTCTTCGATTTTTTCGGCTTTCCTTTTTACTTTTCGGGAAGATACTTTCAAGGCAAATTTTCTCATAGGGACACAGCTCGAGTCGCATAGTTATGTCCCCTGGCTCATGTCATTTTTGGCTTTCGGTGTATTTAGAACTCATTTTCAAAGACGGACGTTTTCGTGGGCACGTCTAATATGAGATCAACAAAATTAGGGCTGGAATCTGAAAAACGTGACAAACATTTCTCTCAGTAACTTATCATAAGTGCACCTACATTCACGCTACGGCGGTGTCTTCGAAGACTGCCATTTCTTATCTTGCAGAACACCGTTAAAAGTACCCACTTCCTGCTCCACTGGGTTTGAAGTGCGTGGTCGGCCATGTGAAACGTGCCACGCATGACTGGAGCCGCCGATCACACGGACGCACAGTGGTTGTCTTTCCATTACACTACTTATTTCCAAGCGATCCGTAAACTACCCCAACGGTCTAATATCCAGTATCAAAAGTCTGGCAAGGATCAAATATCCCAAGCGTGTTAGGTGATTGACCTGTAAATTGTACTTGCTGAATACATCTGAAAACATGACGGCACATGAAGTAAAGAAGAAAAAAATTCATACTTAACTTTTGAAGCTACTCTGTTTGTAGTGTAAGTGATAGTCGGGCTGATTATTGTGACAGGATTTGTAAATGCGATCTCTAACGGTATTGTACCACTTGAAACGAAGAAAAAAAAAAAAAAAAAACGTGTCAAGACACACTTCAGATAAAGCTTGTCATGTACATCACTCGTTTGACAGTTTTGTTTAGAACCCCTTTGTATCTGGCATTCCTAATTTTGTTGTTGTTGTTGTTGTTGTTGTTTTGTTGTTGTTTTTCTGTTTCATCTGTGCAGAGGGGACAAAAAAATGGGGGAGGGGGGGCGACATTGTTCCGTGTCCTCTTTTTTGTGTTGGTAAGGACTTTTGCCGAAAAGCGACAAACCAACCCTTGGGGCGGGCCCTTAAATACTGCAGGTTGCTCAAACAACACGTGTGTCGCTTAGCAACAGGTAGGGGGTCAAAGTCAAACACACCGTATTGTCACGTACTGACGTAGTCAACTTGTTTACACAGCTAATTCTTGCCTCCTCTTCAATCAGAGGAGACGAAAATACTCAAATCTCTCTCTCTCTCTCTCTCTCTCTCTCTCTCTCTCTCAGAGAAAATTTGAATGCTCACACACTGCTCTGCAGTCATTTTTCCTCAGTTCCGTAATGACCTTGCCAGCGAAAACGCAATCAAAATGTTATGTTGGAGCAAGCTTGTGTTACCATGCTCTGCACGAATATCGTTAGACGCAAAATGGCACTTCCAATTTAACCTGTCCGCCCAGAACGCGGGCAGATTTACCACAGGACCAATTTAGACTGTTTTTTCCCCCTGTGTGATTGTGTCTTCCATTGCAGTAGACTGGTCTTCGTTGCCGCTCCTGTATAATCTGATTCAGCATTGATCAATTGTTGGTTTGCGGTGTTGATTTCTTTCCTTTGCACAGACTGTGGCTTGAAGGTGTATTGCATTTCTTTTTTTGTGTACTTTATTACAAACCCGTGACGGACAAGGCACAGTTATGATGTGTGTTCTGCAAGATACAAGATACAAGATATTGTATTCCTGTAACCCGTTTTAGGGTATGGAGGATATCAGAAAAAAAAGTACAAACGGTAGTTGCATGGAAACAAAATAATCAGAAGATAACAGCATCATGTATAAAGGGCATGAGTCTGTAATTTTCCTTCTTTCTTTTTGAGCCTCAGTTGCATGCAGGATGCCTCAGACTTGGGTTTTTTTATTAAGAGGTTTTTTTTTTTTTTTTTTTTTTGTCTTGTCGAGCAAAACAAAACCAAAAAACTCTTAATAAAAAAAACCAAGTCTGAAGCATCCTGCATGCAACTGGGGCTCAAAAAGAAAAGAAAGAAAGAAAGAAAGAAAAAAAGGTGCGTGGTGCTGGTCGTACGTGTCAACACTAGTTCTACGTGTCGACCGTCGGACTATCGACACGTAGGACTGTTGGCATGTAGGACTATAGAAACGCCCCTTGTTCTGCGTGGGTAACTATGACGTGATGTTTGCGTGCATCAGTATAACTTTACTAAACCGAAAGGGAGAATTTGGGCGTGGTGGACATAGCAAACAAATATATACAACATAGAATAGTAAGAATGACGCACATAGCGACACATAATAATACACACTACAGTTAAGAGTAATGTTCACTAAAGATGTAGTTAAGACTAGTTTTAAGGAGAATTAGTCTTCACATTACCATTTAAGAGACAACTATTACCTAGGTAATTCTTATAACAACTTTTTTTTTTTTAAAAAGGAATGAAAGACCACGCCGAGGCAGTGGAAAAAGCTCCTGCCCTGCCTGCCCGTTGATTGGTTCACCCATTCTTGAGATATTTTGCTGAAAGACACACAGACGTACGCAGTTGATCGCAGTAACCTCCTTTGTCCAGGGGCTTAATGACAGCTTCATGCTGTATTTTGTTGCGTTTGTACTTGTAATATTGAACCATTTGCGGAAACCTACGGAACTTTGTGATTGGAATGGGGGAGGAGGGGTGGGGGGCACTGTTTGCGGGTGTGCAGCTTGTGGAGTAGATTTGTTTAGCACACACTTGAGTTGACTCGCATCCTTTGATAATTCTGTGCCTGCTTGCCGGTAATCGGAACTAGCTGAATCATTTTTCTGATTCTGTGTCTCATTAAAGTTCATACATTAACATTTTTCATGTTTACATTGCACCGTGCTTCTTGCAACGCCTTTCACTACTGTAAATATAGTTTTGATCACTGTATGCAAATTGCCTGTCATTAAAAAAAAATTCATGTCAATGTATGTCTCTTCGTTAAAACTAAAACAAAAACGAACAAAAACAACAAAAAACAGTCTCGGCGTTTTTTTGTCGACATCATGTCAGAGCACTTGTATTGCATGATTGTTTATAATGGACTATGTGTGACATTTCTTCTTTTGCGCTTTTTGCGGTTTATCGTTATCTGAAAGAAGAGCTCTAGCGCCATCGAATGGAAAGGCGCCTAGACCTTTTTTGCCAGATGACGGTAGCAGTGTGTTTACGTTTGCATGCTATATTGCCTACAGCTTGCTGATCACATTTTTATCTGCTGCCTTCCAGAATTTACATTTTCTCAGTTTAAATCGAGTTGTGATGATTTATTCCATTGCAAGTAACGTCTTGTAGAGTTTTTCTTAGAACATTCTGATTCAGCTGCTGTTGTGTGTGCGCATATATGCTATCATTTTGTCGCCAGTGTTTTCAGTTAGTTTAAAGCTGAAGTTGCATTTATTCTTTACGTATGATCCTTCCTGGGACTCGGGGAGCCGGGACAGTCGAGTTTAAGAGCGTTGGACTTCCAATGCTCGGTTCGTAAGTTCAATTCCCGGTTCGGGCCAATTTTTTTCCTTTGGCGTTTTTCTCGTTGCGCCGTCTTTGGTATCACCCATGTATGGTGGGAAAAAGACGTTAAACCGTTAAACATCCACCACACTCTTTCCTTTGACTCTCTTGGTTCTTCCTCACCCCCCCCCCCCCACCCCCTCCCCTCCATTCCCACCCCCTCCATTACATGCGACAATAAATTATTGATGATTCCTGCTGGCTCGTCGTCTTGTAATTTTTTTCGGTAAGTGTCGCATTTGTACGTTTGTCTTTCACTATGGTTACATCACTATGACAACTACAAGGTCAAAAGAGAAATTGCGAATAAATTTTTCAAGGTCTGCTTCTCAGGTGTGTTAGTGCATTATGATGCGATTAATTGTCTTTTCTCTTTACATGTTCACTTCTTTGAATCTAGCACGTTGTGAGTCCGACTGACGTCAGTCAGTTGACATGTGCACGTATTTTATAAGAAGTTTGTAGAAGTGTATCTTCTGGCACATGCAGCGATAGAAATCAGACACGTACTTCGCACAATGTAACCTTTCGTGTTTAAAGGTCTGACGTCTCACAAAACCGTCGCAAACAGCGGGGTTATCAACGAGAGGAATATCTGCGTCTTTTGCCTGAGCATATCGCAGTCAACTCTGTCAGTTACAGAGTTTTCAGCGTCTCTCCGAGACCCCAGTGAATGCCGAGCGGAGTCTGAATTCACATCAGTCTGTGTTTAGACACTGAGCGTGTAAGGCCTGTGTTGCAAGTGTTCTCATGCAACACACACCACCCGACACGCCCAGTGGGCACACAGGATTCACCACCAGCACAAGTTAATAATGATAATAAAAATACTTATAGGGCGCCTGTCCCCGGGGAGTAAGCTCTAGGCGCCTTACAATCTTACAAAAACGAAAAAGAAAAGTCCCAAGTTCCAGTTTTATACAGGCCCTCAAAGCGCTGAAAACTCTGCAACACGTTGTGTACGCCTTTTTGTAATATATTGCAGACCTTTAAGCGAAAGGTGGCGTACGTCGCACTGAAAGTGACAGGAGTTTCGCGATGTGCATTGGAGTAAATTTGAATTCCAACATGTACTCTTTCTAGGCGACCCCTGCTGTTTGTGACGGATGAATTTCTGGATGAAGTGTCTGTTGGGCGGTCGGTGGTCTAGTGGTTAAGAGACTTTGCCACCAATGCGAGAGGCTAGGTGCGAGTCCTACTCGGGGCAAAGTAATTTTCATTCTCTTTCATGACACCATTCATTCGGGCCGATCTTCGGGGGTTCTCTCCGGGTACCCCGGGAACTCCGGCTTCCTCTCCCTCTGCTTTGGAAATGTTCAGCCCACAAAATTTGGAATAAATGCAATTCTAAAATTCCGGAATTTCAGTTGCTGAGCTGGCCCTTCGCACCACGTGATTGTAATGTGTTCATGTCCAGTGTGTGAGAGAATGCGTGTGATTCACGTGAGCGTGCGTGTTGGGTTTAGCTCGCGGCGCTTTGAGCCAAATATTTTGGATAAAGCGCCTATATCAATGCGCTTAATATTATTATTACATTTCATTAACACGCAGATGTTTGTTACCGTGAGGTTCTCCGCATGTACTTTGTTGTCGTTTAAACCGTTCCTGGCGTGTCAACATGATGATAAACCGCCTCACAATTCACGTCTTCACTTTATCCATTGATTATTCACCATAACCTTTGACTTTTTCGTAGAGATGTTTGACCCTGTTACTCTTGTTAGCTGTTGCTTCTAAATGCTGCTGCTGGTGGTATCGTTACTAGACGAGAATCTCGTGCCTCTGAAGGCACTTCAGAGAAGCTGAGCTTTTCTTTCTGAGATGCTTATGCAGTTCAGCTCTAGACATACACTGAGCTCTTCTTTTTCCCAGTATTTCTCGTTGAAGTTATTGGAACCTAGAAAGTTCGTTGCGTGTTTCGCGGCAATGTAGGGTGGTCGTTTGTTGAGAACCGACTGTAGAAACTGCCTGAGAATTTGAAGGGGATGTGGTGTTTTTTCATCTCTTACTTTGAGAGTACTGATGGTTTTTAACGGTTTTTGTCACATTGCATTCCCAGCGTGGTACATGTACTTGGACTAATAAAAAACCAACAAAAACATTGGCACTAATTATGACCACACGACGCTCAACGTCTCTTTGTTTATTTGGTTTATTTTTGTGTTTACTGGTTGTTTACTTTTTTGTTGAGAGTTGAGTGTGTGGAATGTTCCCGTTTGCTGGAACAGGAGCGAGAATCGCATTCATTACGGACTTTTTGCCTTTTTTTTTTTTAATAAACTATTTTCTTTACCCACCGATTCGAGGATGTGTTCCGAGTATACTGTTTTGTGTGTGTGTGTGTGTATGTGTGTGTGTGTGTGTGTGTGTGTGTGTGTGTGTGTGTGTGTGTGTGTGTGTGAGCTCTCTCTCTCTCTCTCTCATTTGCATTTGCATTTTGTCGTGGTTTGCGTGAAGTAGCAGAAAGTGACAACAGCTTGAACGAAAAGCTTCGACAAAGCTCTCAGTTCTATCTTGACCAAAAATCATAATTTAAACGATGTCTTTTTTAATATGCGCATGTTGGAAACATCTGCTGTATGCTACATATACTGGCTTTTAAAATTGACTCGCATGACTAACACGTTAGCTTAACCAACGTTACACAATGCAACACATCAGCAACGTCTGTGCATGCATGCAGTCCTTTTGCAAAGTACGTGTTTCATTATGGACTCGGCCGTCATCTCTCTCTCTCTCTCTCTCTCTGATCTCTCTGCACGCTTTTTTCGTGACCACAAAAATCACTACAAACTAGCACACTCGCTATACAAGGTCATTGAAACACTGTACTTCAGTGACCCCATGGCCCATGGTCAATTTGTGTCATTATGTTTGCAAGTTCGAAACAGTCTATCTTACTGACAAGTACAAACGTATAGTTCTGACCGCAATACACTGGCGTCTTTAAGCCGTGCCGGCATGGCGGTGGCAGACGCTGTGCTTTTCGGCTCCTGTTTTGCTCAGTGCACTGTGCGTGTGTCTACGTGGTACGACTGATTTCAAACACCACCAAAACAGCGCCCAACAATCTGTGAGTTTAGATCATGTCCGAAGATGGGCCCTTGAAGGTTACAGCTGACAAATAGGTTCCGGGGCTTAACGTAGTAAAAATTCCGTACAGAAGTTTTACCCCTTTTTAAAGTTGTGTGCAGAGTAAAAACGGCAATCAGGGGCTGTTTGTTGGTTTTGTAAATAAGTTTCAGCCAGGTAACAGTGACAACAGTGAAAAATGAGCCTGGCGTGTGGACTATTTGCATCGAGTCATGCGCGGATGGCACGGCAGACGACAGAGGGGAAGGTGGTCGCTGCTAGCATTGCAAACACGTGGAATATTGGAATTTGTATAAATTTACCTTACACCTGAGTCTTTGGCTGCTGGATTTTCTGTGATTTTGCGTGTAAGTGTGCCGTGTGTGTGTGTGTGTGTGTGTGTGTGTGTGTGTGTGTGTGTGTGTGTGTGTGTGTGTGTGTGTGTGTGTGTGTGTGTGTGTGTGAATTTTCAAAGCATTTCTAGGGTGCCATGCGCAGCGTTATGCTTAATAGGAATATGGCAATTCAGTTTTTTTAAAAATCCGTGTCTGTGCTGTGTAGCCTATATTCTGTGCAAACGTAAGTCTCACCAGATTTCTCTCCACCAAGGTTACAGACCGGTATTAGCTTCCGGGTCATGTAGTAAGGACTACGCTAAATATAGTAGAAAATCTTTGTCCCTTTTACAATTTGTGTGCAGAGTAAAAAAAAAAATGGCAATCTGGTGCTTTTTGTTGGCTTTGTAAACAAGTTTCATGCCAGGTAATAGTAAAATTAGGGGAAAATGAGGCTGACTTGTGGACTGTTTGTATTCATGCGCGGCTGGCACAGGAGCAAGCAGACGACATTGGACTGAGGGGGTATGTGGTCGCTGCCAACATTGCCCCCCCCCCCCCCCCCAAAAAAAAAAGAAGGAATATTGGAATTTGTTGAAATTTATTCTACACATGAGTCTATGGCTGCCTGATTTTTGTGATTTTTTTGTGAATTTTAAAGCATTTCTAGGGTGTCATCTGCAACGTTATGTGTAAGAGGAATATATAGCGTTTTCCTCCAAATTTGCATCTCTGGTACGTAGCCTCAACCATGCGAAACAGGGGGCATCACATGATCACAGCACGCTCTCAGTGGACCAATGCCTCGGCAACCCAGTGTGGCGCAGCCTACGCTTTTGGATGTAGGGTCAACAACCTATCGTCTCAGCAGCGTGAACTGGCGTAGACAGGAGGGACCTAAAGAAGGAGAAAAGGTTTAAATATAACGGGACACAAAAGTGGCTTGGGCAGATTCTTTCCCCTGTCACACTGTATGAGCTTTGCAAGCTGTGCTACGCGCCGGCCGCGTGGTTTATTTTCCCGCTTGACTTTTGTCCAGGTCCGGTAGTACAATAATTAGCAGTGATATACAAGGACGCAATCTGAGTTGAAACTGACAGAAAAACGCGCTCGAATGTGAAATGGTCTGTTTGCTGTAAAAGACAAACTAACATGAATCAGGTGTAACGTAAAACCACTTTGAAAACCACTCATTTTGCTCAGTGTTTTGATCATATCGTGAAGTGTGTTGTTGTTGTTGTTGTTGTGAATGTCATATAGTATCTTGTTAAGAATATCATAAAGCGTGTTGTTTTGTTGTTATTGTTAAGAATATCATAAAGTGTGTTGTTAATAATATAAAGTGGTGTTGTTAAGAATATCATAAAGTTTGTTGTTGTTGTTGTCGTCGTCGTCGTAGAGTGTCCGATTCGAGATCGGATTGTTGAGGGTTCGAAACCGACACAGTCAAATTTGTTCAGGCTATTTCGAGTGCCTTTGTCTTTGAACTTATCCTCGCGGCGAACAAGATACTTTAAACCTCAACCAACCACCGTCTTCGTAAGTAAACAATGATCCTGATGGGGATACTAGCGAAACCACTGGTACCAAAGCCAGCTGGCATTCTAACCAGTGTGATAAATCATTGGGCTAAGCTGTGGACAGAACCCACGCGGGAAAAGAAATCACGCGCGGCGGACGGCCGGCCGGCTGTGACGAGTCAGCGTCAGTGGCGTGGTGTTGTGTTGTGTTGTACCGTACACCTGGTGTGATCAGCAGCCGGCTAGTCTCGGCCGGCCCACAGCCCTCAGCCCTGCGTCCGGATCCATACACACAGCACAGACACACACACACACGCACACATACACGCACGCATTCCCGCATCACTGTACTAACGGTCGACCTGGGCAAACTTTGACGGTCAAAATTATCTCTACCACAACTGACGACCCAGAACAACCCTGTGAAACCAGGAAAATTGCACAATCCCTCTTTGCTGAGGTCTAAATCCGAAACTGAAGTGTGTGCCGGTGTGGTGACGTTCATGTTGGAAAGATTTTTTTCTCTGCTTTATGTGAAACGCCGTGGAAAGTGGAAAGTGTGTGCGCGCTAGCCGCATCAGAAGGGATTTCTTGGTTTTGAATATTTCTGGCTGTGCCGGGGAAGCAACAAGCGGACGACGGAGGACGGACGATCGGTCGGAGGCTGGGAAGAGGTGTGTGCAAAAAAAGGTAGGTACTTGTTGACACCCTGTTTGTTTCTGTGGTATGCTGTTATGTCCGTGAACGTGTTTTTGTGTAGTGCACAAGCTAAGTCCATCTTTGCAAAGCCAGCTTGTGTTCTGGGACTGTTTCCCTCGTGAGTGCCGTGTGCCCGTACGCTCGAAGAAACTCTATATTGACGATTAGTCGGTGGTCTAGTGGTTAAGAGACTTGTCACCAGTGGGAGAGGTCAGGGGTTCGAGTTCCACTCGGGGGCAAAAAAAAATTCCTTCTCGTATGTGGCACCGTTCATTCGGGCCGATCGGCGGGGGTTCTGTCCGGGTACTCCGGCTTCCTCCCCCTCTGCTTTGGAAATGTTCAGCCCACCAAATTTGAAAAATAAATGCAATTCTAAATTCCGAAATTTAAATAGCTGAGCTGACCCTTCGCACCACGTGAATGTAATGTATTTAGTTCAGTATGTGAGAGACTGCGTGTGCTTCACGTGAGCGTGCGTGTTGGGTTCAGTTCGCGGCGCTTTGAGCCGATTCATGAAATTGGGTAGGGCGCCTATACAATACTCAGTAGTGGTAGTAGTAGTAGTAGTACAGCTGTTCATGCGACACCATGTTGCTGACACTTTGCGCGAGGGCCGGGTCGAACATTCAAATTCTACCACTGTTGTTACACCACAGGAGCGCTCAGTGTGGTCGCCGCGCCATCGAGTACGCTGCCGTTGGCTCAGTGCCAGCATTGGAGACGCTGTTACTGTCCAGATGTTTAAGTGGTGTGATGATAGATACCACGAAAACAGAACACATCTGTGAACATAAAAATGGTAGCGTGTCAGGCTATGCATAATTTCATACCGTTTCAATTTGTTGTGCGTAACTAGTAAAGCTGTATTGTTTTGAATTTTGAAAAAAAAAAAAGGTATTCTTCAGAGAACATCGGCAAGGTGTTGTATCACGAGCAGGCTTGGGAAGAGAAGAAGAATTTGCATTTTAACTCCAAGTGTCTTACCGGCTGTTAGGGAGTTTGCGGTCACGATTGGGAAGGAAAGGGGGCGTGGTCAGCTGTCTCGCATGGTTGATTCGATGTTGATGTTCAATGTTGCGGAGCTGGCAAGGAACTGTCTCAGGACGGTGTGGATACTGTGCATGTCGATGGGGTGTTAGTGGTGGGAGAGAATTTGAAGGAGAGAGAGAGAGAGGACTGATGGAGGGAGAGAGCTGTTGTTTCGACACGGGTCCACTGGATGCAACGTTTGAGTTGCCTTTGCATGCAACTTGATGTCACGCCCTGCCATATCCGGTAAAAAGCAGCCCAGAACGATCATACAACACACACTGGCGTGTACGCTCACAGAGGTAGAGAGAGAGAGAGACTTTATTTATCCAAGGATGAGATCATAGACGCACTGGTCTTACTGTCTGTCCTTGCCACACGTACACACACACACACACACACACACACACACACACACACACACACACACACACACACTGTCTGTCCTTGCCACACACACACACACACTGTCTGTCCTTGCCACACACACACACACACACACACACACACACACACACACACACAGAGAGCATACATAACAGAGAGAGAGAGAGAAAGAGAGAGATTTTAGACTTCTCTGCACTGTGATTGAAGGAAAAAAAAAAAAACGTGGGGAGAGAGAGAGAGAGAGTTTTAGACTTCTCTGCGTGATTGAAGAAACAACTGAACACATGTGGCGGAATCAGCAATAAGTTCTTTGCCTGAATGCCGGTATGCGCGCAATTTTTTTCTCCCCCACGTCGCGCTCTATTTGATTCCCGACTCGCTGACACGTATACAGGTGTTGAAGATGGATCCAGTGTCGTGCTGTATCTTATGCGCGATACTGACTGAAGCACAAAGAGGTATTCGTTTCCGGCTGTTGTGTGTAATGCGCGCAGCATACTGTACCACCAGCTCTGCCTTACTGCAATGCCGCTGCAACTGAGGTGTATACGTGTTTACTTGAAATTTGAACACACAACGTGATATCGTGCGTTTGACACACAGTATAATTCAGTCATAGGCCAGGAAGTAGAAGTTTCGAATGGTGCATCTGTCTAACAGTTGCGTGAGACAACGGTGTGAGGAAATCATAGACGGCATGACAATGCAACACGCACGCACGCACACACACAGGCACACAAGCACACACTGACGCGCACACACACGCACACGCACAAACACACACACACACACCCCGTCACACACCGTGCGCGCACACACACACACACACACACACACACACACACAGGGCACCGTGCACACACGCACACACGCTCACACACAGAACCAGATCGCAAACGCCCACTATGCCACGCCTTCCACCCTACCTCTCCCTACGTGTGTGTACACGTGCGTGCTCAACATTGCTAAAGTGCCCGGATAACTTTTGCTCATGAAAAAAATCGCCGGCGTGAGCTGCAGTCATTCTTGCGTACGCGAAAAAGCTCGTTTTACCGGCCACCGGTTAGTGTGTGTGTGTGTGTGTGTGTGTGTGTGTGTGTGTGTGTATGTGTGTGTGTGTGTGTGTGTGTGTGTGTGTACGCCGGCTCCACTAATTTACATGACAGGCTGTTTCAAAGCGTTGAATCATGCAGGCTCACTACACCGGTTGTCTGTCGATCTCCCGCTGTCTGTGTCCGTGTCCTAAACGCCAAACCCAATAACTGCACGCCGCACACCATGGTACAGGACCCCAGCTGCTATATCACCACCCAGCCCATCTCTCTCTCTCTCTCTCTCTTGAACACACACACACACACACACACACACACACACACACACACACACACACACACACTGTGACACACACACACACACCGCCACACACCGTGCACACACACATACACACACACACACACACCGTGTACACACACACACACACACACACACACACACACACACACACGGCACCGTGCACACACACACACACACACACACACACACACACACACACACACACACAGAACCAGATCGCAAACGCCTACTCCGCCACGCCTACCACCCTACCCCTCCCCCACACCCAACCTCCCACTCCTCTACACACAAATCCAAAACACACACACACACTCACACACACACACACACACACACACACACACACACACTGTGACAAACACCACCACCACCGTCTCTGCGTGGCCACCACCACCATAAAATTATAAAAATCATCATGCATGCACCTGTTGCGATTAGAATACCGATCAGGATGCAGTTCTCGTATCTCACCGGCGGGGGGAGGGCGTCTCAACAATGGAGCCAGATGCAGGCGACACCACGTGTAGCGCGTTTCCATAGCAACACCCATTGGCAACAGCTTGTCAAGGTCGTGGGACACGCGGTGCATAAAGCAGCAAATGCGTTTTTCCCCCACATAACCAGTTGTCGCAATTATGTGCGGATCGTACGCGCAGGGGACAAGAATAATGAAGAAAAAATGCAAGTAGGAAGGCTTCCGTAGCAATTAATAAAAATTCTTAAGGTCGGAAGATAGGAGATGACCTAAAAGTCGGTTACAAGTGCTCTCTCTCTCTCTCTCTCGATTCATATAAAATAATAGCTATTCATGCAAATACTGAGCAAATCTGCATTTTTACGTTGTATACTCTCTCTCTCTCTCTCTCTCTCTCTCTCTCAGTCTCGCTCACTCTCGCTCTCTGTCTCTCTCTCCCCTATGCTCGCACATACATATTAGCACACACACACACACACACACACACGCGCACGCACGCACGCACGCACACGCGCACGCACGCACGCACGCACACACACACACACACACACACACACACACACACACACACCCTTACGTCAATAGCGAATCACAGTTCATTATCTGACATAGAAAAGATTTAGACTGACACAACCTACCCAAGTTCTACACTCTTTGATTTTCCCAAGATTTACACCACTTGACCATAGGTTATAAATCTCTCGCTGGTGGGTTATCTCGGTCGACAGTGCCTGCTTTGAGCTCGCAGAATTGTGTCGAGTTGTAGATAAAGTTTAGCCCATGTGAGCATTAGTCATTAGATTGTTGAAGCAACTGTCGTAACCGCTATCATAACGATCCATCGCTGATTTCTGCGGACAATGCAAAGCTGCTTGTCACCTGATTTTAGGTATTGCGTTGCATGTGTGTGTGTGTGTGTGTGTGTGTGTGTGTGTGTGTGTGTGTGTGTGTGCGTGCGTGTGTGTGTGTGTGTGTGTGTGTGTGTTTGTTGGTGGCGGTGGTGGTGGTCACGTGGTTGTGGTCAGTGGTAGTGCTGGTGGCCACGGTGGTGGTGGTGGTGGTGGTGGTGTGTGTGTGTGTGTGTGTGTGTGTGTGTGTGTGTGTGTGTGAGAGAGAGAGAGAGAGAGGTTGCCTCAGACTGTTTGTATGAAGACACGCCCTGCACTGACATGTCATGAAGACCTAACTATAAGAGGCTTTGCTGGAAACACTAGGGACGGAAGCGGCGTGAAGGGCGTGAAACTGTAACACGAAGCGATTTAACTGTGTATATACAATCCTATGTAGGTGTGTCAGTTTTATGTGGTCAGTTTGTGCCACATTATTCAACTATGGTTTGTTAATTGTATGCGTGTGGGTTGTTGTTGTTGCTGTTGTTGTTGCTATTCAGTTGTGGTTGCTCTGTTGTGGTTGTTGTTGTTGCTTCTGCTCTGTTGTTGTTGCTGTTGTTGTTGATGTAGTTGTTGCTGTTGTCACAGTTGTTGTGTGTGTCTGTGTTAGGCCGCTCTGTGTGTGTGTGTGTGTGTGTGTGTGTGTGTGTGTGTGTGTGTGTGTGTGTGTGTGTGTGTGTGTTTCGGGGGATATTCTGGGTACCGCAGTAGAGGGTTCCAATAACCTTCAAACAAACGCCGCTGTTTTAGGCCGTTCTGTATAGTCAGTCAGTATCCGACTACAGCAGCTGACTTCACAGCCGCACCACTGTTCAGTCGGTCGTTCAACTTGGGCCCGGGAATCGCATGGCCCGGGGAAGAGGGGGGGGGGGGGGGAGTCAGTGGGCAAATGAGGCCGGAGGGAAAAGAGGAGTAATATCCGTACACTGACAAACACTCACTCTCCTAATAAACATTCTCTGTGTGTGTGGTTTTTTTTACGGTTCGCTAACCTAGAGAACCATTAACATCGCCATATACTTCTGCCCCGGCCTCGCGGCATCTCTGACAACAAAACCTGTTACCGGCTGCTGACTGCTTCAGCCAGCACAAACCTAATATACACACAGTCTGCACACACAGTGTTGGTATTCTGGGAACTGATACTGTAGACAGAGAGCATATAAACTAGCGTAGCATCAGTGCGTGTTTCCTGCTGCAGTCGCCCAGAAAGACAAAAATTTACTATGCAGTGTTTCGGGGGATATCCTGACCAAACAGCCGGATCGCCAAGAGTGCGTGACCTGTACTAAAAGTCTCTTGTGTTAGTACAATGGTTCATCACGTGTGGCCTCGGCTCCCTTATGAGAGCCGCAGAAGAAAAACCCATCCGTCGGGACAGATAAGAGTGATGGACTTAGAATCACCGTGAATGAAGCTTCTCTCTAGTATACTTCGGTGTATCATGAGTGTGCTGAACGACTGAGCCACAATGTGCCCGTGAGGTTAACTATAGACGTGTGCGTTACAGTGTACAGATATATGCACAACTAACTGCAAGTCACAAGAACTGTACACACGTCAAGTCAAGTTTGGTACGGTCTCTGCTTGAGGATGTCGGGCCTAAAGCCTGTGTGTATGTGTACAGTGTGTGCGTGTGTGTATGTGTGATTCAGAATCCAGTGACCCGCGGATGTTGACATGCGTTGTTGCCGGCTTGTGGGGGCGGAAACATTACTAACTCAGAAAGCCGCCGAATGCTTGGATTTGCAGCTAAAACCAAAAACGTGATTCTTTGCAGTCGCGGCCGTCTGTTCAGTCAGTCAGTCAGTGTAGCTGTGCCTACTCTGTAAGTAACTAAAGTCGGTTTTCGTTGCAAGGACAAAGTTGACAGACTTGGGAACAACAACTGCGTAATTTACAACCAAGGACGTGGCGGCATACCTTTGCAGGATCAGTTTGCAAGTTCCACGTGACACTGAGACTGTTGAGGTAAGATCAGTGACTGAGTCAAGAATTTCTGTTCACTTTCACCATCACGTGACGCCGGTTGCTTCAACGTTACCTTTCACAGCCGTGAAAGTAGCGAGTATTTTACTTGCCATGGCACGTACACAACGAAATGCTAGTGAGTAAAATTTAAAGCTTAATTATTCGCCAGATGCGAGTTCGGCAAAACGAAGCTGATTTTTCAGTGTCAAAGCAGTGAAGGTGGCCGGAGCGAGGAATGAGTGAGTTCCCTTGGCTACTTCCAAGTCTGAATTCGGCGAATCAGTCGTTGTTCAGTTCAAAGCGGCGCTTGTTTCTTAAGAGGTGGAAGAGAGGGGGAAGCAGCCCAAATTTCCAGAAAGGGATAATAAAGTAGTTAAAAAAAAAAAGTTTACAAACTGTGGCTGAGACTAAGTGGTGGTGACGTCACAGGCGAAGCGAGCCGTGTGAACCATCATGTGTCGTTCGTATTACACACCGGTGACGCGGCTAAGCCGCGAATCCGACCGGCTGTCGATCGCAGTGACTGTTTTAGGCCGGAAAAGCGCGACACGCATGCGGTGATGTGCAAGAATGCTGCCAGGAAAGCTAAGAACTGAAATGAATTTGATCATATTGTTATATGCACATATCAGTAAGACTTTCATCTTCCCACCCAAAGCGATTTTATATCGAAAATTTTATTCATGTAAGGACACGAGTCATATTTGTTCGACTGCAATGAGACTCGGGAACTATTTTGCAGTTTAACACGAAGCTGACAAAAAATACCACGTTAATTCCAGTAGTTTCAAAACAGACACGTATCCGTGATGTCTTTGTGACTTGCATGCCAATTGTTGTGACGTAGGATGCTTTAGTGTTTTCGCAATTTAAAAAAATATCAGAGCAGTGCGAAATCCTCGGCTAAGAACCGGCCAACCGTCTGTTTGATACAGGCTGGTTCTTAGCCGGGGCGAGTGCTGGTTCATAGCCACAAAATATTCACTACCAATTTTCTTTCTCGAACTGCGCGCGATCTAAGCCACAAATTGCACTAATTTTCTAGGTGTGGCCGCAAGACATATTATAAAACTGGGACGTTTTCATAAACGTGACTTTCCTTTCTGTAATTTTATATTATCGCGAATGAAATTGAATTTTCTACAGAAAACGAGACTAAATTGCTTCCAACGTGAGTGTACGCGCAAGTAGCACCACAAAAACCACTTACGAGTTGAACAGAGACCTTCTGCGACAAGACAGGCCAACCTCAGATCGAGACAAGCTTTCACAAGTACAGCGCAGATGATTTTCTGAGAGAAGTCGCGTGCGGCCAAGCAACGCTAGCGCTCAACGCCGCAAGCCGGTCAGAATCGGGATAGCCGCGTCACCGGTGTGGTATTACGGAGTATCATCATTACTAGCATCTGTCACTGTCCTTATTCATCCCAGACAGACGGGGACGGTTGAGTGGGGGGGGGGGGGTCCCAGCGAGTGCATGACCTTTGCAGAGTGGCCTGCCCCTGTCAAGGATATTAATTCGTGTTTGATGGTGGAACGAGGCGGTTTTTGAATCATTAATGATGTGGGTCTCCATGAGGCAGCAGCGCTAGATGTGCACTGGCTTACAGTATCCAGCCTCCTGTTACCGTCCCCCGTGAATAATCTATTGATTTGACGCCGGGTATTGTTGTGGGAGTGAAACTGATAAGACCTGAAACTGATAGTCCAATACGGCTAAGGACACACACACACACACACACACACACACACACACACACACACACACACACACACACACACACACACACGCGCGCGCGCGCGCGCGCGCAGAGTTAGCTGAGGTGTGTGTGTGTGGGGGGGGGGATGGTGACTGTGTGTGTGTGTGTGTGTGTGTGTGTGTGTGTGTGTGTGTGTGTGTGTGTGTGTGTGTGTGTGTGTGTGTGTGTGTGTGTGTGTGTTTTAACGTCCTTTTCCACCACGTAAGGGTGATATCAAAGACGGGTCAACGAGAAAAAGGCCAGCACAAATATTTGGCCCTAGCCGGGATTCGAACTCACGACTTGAGCATTGGGAGTCCAACGGGTGGGGTGGGGGTGGGAGGTCAATTAACTGACATTAGATAAGTATCTATTAAATAATGGGAAGTTAACCCTGGATTCTAAGTACTATCTTATCGTAACCACTTTCACATTTCCCCTCAGTGGAAATCCCTATTGCACGGCCACACTGACACACGCACGCGTAGCTGACTCATCTCAGTCATTACTTCCTCAGCATATGATCACTTTTTGTTTTCTTTTTTTTTTAAGAGTAGAAAAGAGAGTACGATCGTAAGTTTTAGGGAGAACCCGAAACATCACGTGCTGTCTGCGAAGATCCCTCCTGGGCCCGTATGTAGAACTCGAGGTTAATTTAATCCACGACTACGGGCCTAACCCAGACTAGGACAAAAGAAACCCCAAAACAAAATTAAATAAGAAAGCAAAAAAAAAAAAAAGACAAAAATCCTTCAATAACGACATAGGCACCTTGCTGGAATGGACCCGCTTCCTGATTTACAACAAAAAACAACAGAAAATTTAACCCTAGAGCTAGTTTAGTTCTGTTCGAGGTTAGACTCTTAACTTGGGGCTAAACTCCCTAACCCCGACTTTTACATGCGGGCCCTGGTGTGTACCTTGTCATGAGCCGTTTACAGTCGCACATTATTTTCTTAATCTCGTGCGTGGACCTTGCCGAGATTCGCGTCAAACATTACTGTGCAGATTCTTTGAAGGTGTTGTTCCGGGATGTTCCCCATGACAGCAGCTTTAGCTTCTTGAAAAAGTCAAATCTATTCCATAAAATATAGACTCTTCAGGTAATACGGACTACCCTCGACCTCTAAATGATATGTTCAATGCACAAAGAGTTGAAACGTGTTTACCATTTCAACCGGATAGATTTTTAATATATATTTACATCTTGTGTTATTATCTCCTTTTTATTTTTAATCTGGCGGAGAACGGACCTTGATTAGTCGCGAAATAGTCTTTGTTGCTTGCGCGGCGTTAAGCCCTAAATAACTAA